>JADCRB010000040.1:0-196336 GCA_021464245.1 Carallia brachiata
CGTGCTTCTCACATGTCTTCTATTTTTATGTAATCAAATCCAAAATTTCAATGATCAAAAGATGTTTTTTTTTTCTTTTTAGCATGCTAATACAAAACATTTACAAATTTATTTCCGTTATAATGTCTAGGCTATGCATTTATTTTCACTTTTAATAAGTAAATTGGGGGAAAAAAAGAAAAAGAAAAAGCCGGACAAAGCTTGACTTTGTCATGGCCATAGTGGCCTAACTGGCATTTAGTGAATACTGAATAGAACAACTCAAGGATTGGGAGGGTGACAAGGCCCATCTCATATTATTATTAAGGACAAAGGTTGGTTTGATTGACGATGCAACCATGAGCTGAGCCATCAATCACCGTCCAACAAGGCTTTGGATTTGTGTATACTACTTCACAAATTAATGTCACTCTCGTTAAGCAACACAACACACTGCTTTTCCGAAAATCCACAGAAGAACACTTTGGATTCTACCCACAAAATTTGTAATTAAACCCCTGAAAGATCATAGAAATTGTAACTAAACATTTGCTTGATGAAAAAGAGGTCGAAAATGGATACAAGTTGTTGGAATGGAGGATTTATTCGGATAGTTTACTCCACATATGATCCCATTATATTTCTTGTTAATTTTGATGAAGACAACATTAGCGGTGAAATTACAAGAAAACGTGCAATCATCGACAAGAAACAGTTGTGAAACGTCCGTGAAACGTCATCTAAATTTTCCAAATAATAGAGAGGAGAGACAAGACAGATAGTCAGAGGGTGTGAGAGCGAGAGCGCGAGAGATTTTCCAAATGGTTCATGTTTTAAGTTTTAAATTTTGCAAAATTTTTCATTCTTTCAAAAATTACTATATTTTATGAATTTGAATCTATCAGAATCTACTATATGATCATATATATTGTGACTCTTTTAAAAATTTAAATTTTTGAGTGAACAATTTTTTAACATGATATTAAAACTTTATAATCAAATGATCATATTTTTGAACCTATTACCTTTATTTTTCATATTTGATGAGTTTGTCTTTTGTTTAAATTTACTGCTCAATAAACTTTTTATAGGTATGCTAGGTGTGACTGGTTTGTCTTTTATTTATATTTTTATCCTAACGAATTTTCACGTAACAAAACGTATTAGAGTTTGGATCTTCTAAAAATTTAAACTTTTTTTTGGTGAAACGTTTGGTTTTTTGACAATGTTCTTATTGGGTGTCGTCCGTGATCCGTCTATGTAGATTTGACGAAAAAGGCAGTAAGTGGACCCATTTTTAAGTTACTTAATGTTTAAAGTTAGAGACTTTAATTATTTAAAAAAAAAAAAAAGAAAGTCAGTTCGGGATCTTAGAAAGTGTAGAAAAGAAATTTGACATCGTCTTATTGGAAATTTGGGACATAAACGGTGATGGGCACATGGAGCTTCTCTATTGGCCTGAATAAAATAAACGTCGTAGAACTCTAGGGGTCTGGCGTTACAGCAATTTCGACGCCCAAAGTTTGGTCAACATGACTATCTGCTTAGGATATCTAATGGTCAAATCTAGCCCTTGAAGAAACGGGCCATTTTCCATCCTTGGTCTTTAGAAAATGGCCTCGTCGGCCAAAAATTCACGTGGAAGAGACAAAAGAAGGAATTGGCTAAACAATGCTTTTCTAGTTAACTAAGAGAAAAAAAAAAAAAAAAAAGGCTCCATACATCAATATTGCTTGAAGATTTCAAGTCAAATGCTATAAGATTGTTGCTTTCAGGACCGTAAGACATAAAAGATTGATAGTCTTCATTCAAAACTGGTGACTACCCATGAGATTTGAGTGAAGATTACTTCATCTGATCATGTCATGAACTTACTTTCTTATGTAAAATGTGTGTTTTAGGATGACAGTATTTTGTTCTTTGAAACTAGTAGTTTAGTGGTTTGGGTAGAGTTTAAGATGCAGTTTTTGATTATGGAAATTTTGTTCAATGTCACATGTTCAATGGTTGATGTGTAATAAAATGAGTATTAGCCAATAACTGCAATCCAAAGGATTAACCATATTGTTTAGAGGGGTAATGGATTTAAAACAACACTGAAGTATCTAGCAGAGGAATTTTTAGCTATTTACTTTAAAAAAAAAAAAGCCCAAAAGATGGTTTTTTTGGGCCAGTATTGGGCCACCAAATGACCCAAAAGCCCAATCTTTTTTGGATTTTGAAAGCTTAATCCAATTTGAGAATATCCGAACTTGTTCGCACCTCATCAAAAACAAGGGGAAAAATTTTTAAAGGTAGATTCAGTACTTAAGAGTTTGATTTCTAATGCACTTTATCTCAATTTTAAATCTCGCTTGTTATTGTTGTAGTCTCTTGTGAATGGATGTTATGTTAGTCATACTATAAACTTCTGATAATCTGTGTGCGTCTTGAGTTAGGACAATTCTCTTACTCCTGAACTTTATTTAACAAAAAAAAAAAGGAACTATGATAGTCACGTAAAATGAGTAGCCCAAGACCTATTCGACTGGAAGGACCATTAGAAAAAACCCAAAGATAAATTTTAGAAGACTTATCTTCTAAACATATCCAAAATGTTTCGAGCATATTTTTAGCATATTGTTTGAATATTCTGGAATACCGCATATTCTAGAATTATGTGATGATATTTTCTTTTCCTTTTTATTTTATCATTAATGTATTTCCTAAATCTAGTCATTGAACTTAGCTATAAATATGTATGTAAGTCTAATGGCTAAACCATTCTACATAAATATTTCTTCAGATGCAATAAAACAATTGTTGTGTACTTGTGTTATTTTGTCATCTAAGGCCTAATCGTGTATTAGTTTTGTTGTCGCTATACATTGTGTTAGAGAACTTGAGCTCTCATCACTAAGTGTACTTCTTCCTCAAGGATAGAGTAGAAAGAGAATTTTGAGAAATTGATACAATTATTTATTATTTGTGGACTAACTTTTAAATATTGTGTCAAGACTATTTATATAGTTTTGATGATCATGATTATAATCATTGGCTAATCATGAGCTAATTACACGAAAGATTGCTAATACTAGAAACATCAGATTTATGCTCTAAATATTTTTTCATTTTCCCAAAAGACTGGTTATTTCTTTTCTTTATACAGTAAGTTTACTAACTTCTCTTATTCTTGCTTTCTTTTCGCTCGCTAGGTCTCTTTTCATTTTTCTCGTCATCCCAACAGAGCTAGTCTTGTTTTTTTTTTTTTTTTTAATTGTTTGTTATTGGGCGAAGTTACTTTATGGGAGGCTTAATTGTTATGACATGTATTCTCGCTTCTAGGAAAAGAAAGATGGCCAAAATGGGGATGTTGTTGCGTTGCAGGATCATACTTGTCTTCGTAACAATTCTTGCTTTAGAATTTTCAAATTTTACTGGGCCTTCTGATGGTAATTTCACAAATGAAAGGAATTAAAGGAGAAAATACAACAAAAAGCTTATAGGAAAATACTAACTAGTTTAGTTGCAATGGGTGTAGGCCATAGAGGTACTATTATGGGGAAGAAAAATCTTTTTGGATGAACAGGACAAGTTTGCTTATAATGTGGATCAGTGTTTCAAGTCTAGTTTTGATGATATACCATTTTTTGATCCATGGGATGTACACATAGTTGTTTTATCCACAAGCCGTATTCCAACCGACACTCAATGTTATCGTATTGGATGACATAATTTATATCATGATCTTTTATTAAGCTTACAGTCCTTAGACTTAGACAATCATATAGCTTCTGCTCTCCATTCCCTCTTTCGTCATCGTGCTTGAGTTCCCAAACACTCAATGTGTTTTTGATTAATCGAATAACTCAAAAAAATCCCCTGAACCCTCCTTTGCAGTAGACATCACCGAGCGGACCCTTTATCTCATCAGAGCCATAGATAATAAAAGATTCATCTGCATTAAAGGGATCATAAGCCATGATATTTTTGCTATTGTACCAATTCAAGTTTCCCTCATAAGGAATAATATTGGACAACATATGATAGTTCAGCCCTTAAATAACCGATTCTTTGCATTCTTTTGTTTCGCTACAATATGTAGCCATGTTAAAAGTATGACGTGAAACCTTGATAAAAATCACTAACCTGTAACAATATTCTTGTTCGAGAGTTTACTTGGCTTGGTGATCCTGTTGAAAGTAAGGTTCACAAACGAGACCGACATAATAAGAACTAGAATGCTATTATTTTGGAATCTATGAAGGGACCACAGTTGATTGCATTATAAAAGGATTGGCAATGTAGAACCCACAAACATTTTACATCCTATCCATTATATAAGAAACATGGGATACTATTAAGCAAAACTCACAACAAAACTCTAATAGAGCTAATTTCCTATTACATTATCCTTCTGTGCTCCTACGACCTCCATGGAACTAGATCAATAACATGGCTTCGACCCCTCAAAGATCCTTTTGGGGAATTTGATCTGCAACACTTGGGTGAACCTACTTTACAACTCTTTGGTGATGTACAGAATGCTGCGAGAGCTACTAAGTCTTTGTCGATAGGTCGAGTGGTGACTGATAAACACTTTGGTGCTATGATAGTCCAAGTGACCCTTAGAAGAGCTTGGGGTTTATAAGGCAAGCTTGATGTCAAGACTTTGAAATCCAACACCTTTCTTCTAAGCTTCCAGCTGGACTCCAAAAAAGGAAAGTGCTTAAGAGAATTCCTTGGCTTATGGTCAACTTCCACATGATTACCAAAGAGTGGCCCCCCTCTCAAGACCTGGAAGAAGTAGATCTTTCTACCTCTACTATGTGGGTTTAGTTACACTGCTTATTTTTTTCCCAAATGAATATGGAAAATGCTAAAAGAATAAGCGATCTCTTTATTTGCTTACTAGAGGCCAACTTCACCCTGGAAACTTCCAAGACCCTGAATATCTATATAAGGCTACTTGTCAAATTCTATGTGGACAAACTTCTATTGGTAGGGTTTAATAGTAGAAAGGATGATGGTATTGTTTGGGTCTCCCTGAGATACAAAAAGATGTTGCATATAAGCTATTGGTGTGGACTTGGCCACCTAGAAAAATAGTGCCTTTCATAGACTATGAGGAAATTTGAAGCCTCAACCTCTCACGTAGTAGGCCTTTTGGGCCACATATGAGAGCCGACTCGTCCTCGTCAAGAACGATAAGATCTTATCAGGAAGGTCTTGTTGGTTTTTGAGGGATGAAAGGGAAAGCATTGAAGTTGAAAATGAGGCATTGAATGAGTAGCATGAGCATTGAAGCAAGAAAGTGCAGCAGAGACAAAGATGCAAAAAAATTACAGCAGAGAAATGAAGCTACAGAAAGAGTGAAAGCTTGCTGGAAACTTGCAGCAAGGAGAAGAGAATCTGAAAATGATTTCTTCTACATTCATTAACATCAAAGTCTCCTTATATATGGAGATGTTACAGCAGAAAAGTGGCAACAAACTAGCTGTTATGTAACAGCTCTTACATTTCAAATTTTGAAAGTTAAACTTCAAATTCTAGAGACAAATGCAGCAGCACCAATTCTATCACTCCTCCTTGGTGATGATGCATTGAAAACAAAAAATTCTTTGATGAAACTGATGTGGTTCTTATTTGATTGCTCCTCTTTGATGGATGAATCATAAGCTTGATTTGATGCTCTTGAGTGTTGCTCCTCCTGAATTTTAAAGATGGGAGCTGAAATTTGATGAAAGTTTTTCAGTTTGTTGTTGTTGTTGATGACATGGACTTCTCTGTATAGACTTTGCAGCAGGAATGGTATTGGAGTTCATTTTTTAACCTCTCGAACTCATGATAGAGGACATTGATGGGTGAGTTCATTCTTTAACCTCTCGAATTCAAGATGGAGGTCATTGGTGCTTTGATGAAAGGTTTTAGATGAATGTTACATGACCAATGAGAAATTTCTGTTTTTGATTTGAGTTTTTTGACATTTTGAGGAGGCTTGAAATTTTTTGGTTTGTGACCAGATTTGATGATGTTTTTGAGATGATTTTTGAAAAAAGGGATGGTCTTTGAGGATAGAAAATGCAGCTGAGCTTTTGAGAGTGGTGGAAAAGAGTTGCTGCAGAGAATGAAAGGAACAAAGATGATAAATTGCCACTGGAAATGATTGCAACAAGATGATGCTTTGATTTTTAGGAAAAGATGCTGGTTTTGTTGAATGATTATAGGTCCCTCAAGATCATTATGCTCTAATACTACTTTGTTGGTTTTTGAGGGATGAAAGGGAAAGCATTGAAGTTGAAAATGAGGCATTGAATGAGTAGCATGAGCATTGGAGCAAGAAAGTGCAGCAGAGACAAAGATGCAAAAAAATTACAGCAGAGAAATGAAGCTACAGAAAGAGTGAAAGCTTGCTGGAAACTTGCAGCAAGGAGAAGAGAATCTGAAAATGATTTCTTCTACATTCATTAACATCAAAGTCTCCTTATATATGGAGATGTTACAGCAGAAAAGTGGCAACAAACTAGCTGTTATGTAACAGCTCTTACATTTCAAATTTTGAAAGTTAAACTTCAAATTCTAGAGGGAACTTTGAACAAATGCAGCAGCACCAATTCTATCAGGTCTAAAGGAAGGAATGCAATTCCTCAAGAATGGAGGCTCGCTGGAGAAAAACAATTTTCGATCAAGGACTATTAGAACCACCGTTGAGGGTGGATCCTCAAACATCACGTAGCTAGCTGAGGGTAGTAGACAAAGAAAGAGACAAGTCGAAAGGCAGCTAGAAGACACATGAGGAAGCAGTGCTGCAAGCAGACCTGATTCACTTATCCATTAGTTGATTGTCCCATATCTGTGAAAAAACCAAACTTGATTTTTCTAGCCTTACCCACAATACTGAAACCTCGTACCTTAAAAGGAAAACCTCAAAAACTGTTAAAGAAGACAAACAAAAAAATGTTAACACAACTGACAAATCACACACGTGACCCCCCTAAACCTTACCCCTCCAGACACAAACATTAACCCTGCCAACGAGTCAGAAATTTACCTAGGCCCAGCCTGTTTCCTTGAATGAAATCCTTACCAAGCCCGGCCCTTTTAATGAACCTGGGCCTTATGAAGCCCAACCAGCCCATTCCTATATATCAGAAACCCCAAGACCCCATAAGATCAAAGTCCAAGCCAGACTTAAATAACCTACCATCAAAAGCCTACATGATTGCCAAACCCATAGATGTGAAAAAGGTAGAGCTCTTTCCCTCAACAACTCACAGTCAGATGATGCTAAGATCATTGGCAAGGTTTATCCTTCTCCCCACTCAAACGATGTTGCTACCGAGACTAGCAATACGATGGAGGTGGCTGACCTGCAGCCACACGATCGCCAATGAAGATATTGGCCTAGAACTGTCAAGGGCTCAGACAACCTTTAACAGTTCAAGTTCTTCGAGAGCTCGTCCAGAGGCACTGCTCAGTAGTCGTCTTTTTATTTGAAATTATAAAGAAAAGTGGAAGGCTTGATCAATTAAGAGGAGAATTCCAGTTTGCTTTTTCTATGTACGTGGACCCCCTGGGGAAGAAATGGAGGGGTTGGCGCTGTGGTGGAATAATGATATACACATAGAGATGATAAACAGCTCCCCAAATATAATAAATTGTTTTTGTAATGTTTTGATAACAGGTCGTGGACACTCTCATGCATATATAGAGAACCAAATGGAAGTGAGCGTTTGGTGTCATAGGAGGCGATGGAATCTCTACTCCCCAAGACTAGTCAGCCCTGGCTTTGTATCGGTGATTTTAACAACCTCCTTGATGAATCAAAGAAGATTGATAGAAGACCGGTCGGTAGATGTCAGTGTAATCTGCTGAGGGACTTTATGGAGAAGTATGCTTTGTTGGATTTGGGATTTAAGGGATTGGCATTCACTTGGTTCAACAACCAGGGGGGCTAATAATGTGCTACAATGGCTAGATCGGGCTTTGGTAAATTTGGAATGGGCCAACCTATTCCCGCAAGCCATCTTGACAAATGAACTGAGAATTGGATAGGATCATAGCCCCTTGCTACTACTAACCACCACTTGCGAATGGGTATGGAGGCCCAGTTTCTTATAGTTTGAGGAGAAGTGGACCGTCTTGGTCAATGTTCGGAGGTTAATAAAAGAAGCATGGAGAAACTCTCAAAAAGGGGGCAGATGGACTTCAAAAGTATCTAGTTCTCAACAGGCCTTACATGAGTGGGCCGGAGCAAATTGCCCCAATACTAAGATTCGACTACAGGAGCTCTAATCAAATTTGAGCTAGTTACAAACTCATCTTTAGATGAGGAGGGTAGACGCAAAGAACAGGCTCTATTGAGAGAGATTGATAAGTTGTGGGCCATCAGAGAGCAATTCTGGCAACAGAGGTCCCGAATCGATTGGCTTCAGTTTGGGGATAGAAATACAAGTTTCTTCCACTAGTGTGCCTTAAACCGTTAGAGGAGAAATTTGATTTTGAAGTTTAGGACGACAATGGTAGATGGATTCAAGGGGAAGACGACATTAAAAGCCATATAGACCACTTCTTCAGGCAACTTTATTCTTTAGATAACATGGATATCTCAGAGGAGTTATTGAGTCACATCCCATTAATGATCACATACGAGATGAACGAAGCCCTTAATGCTGCAATTGATAGGGAGGAGATCCGCCGAACTGTTTTCCAACTAAAAGGATTTAAAGCCCCAAGACCAGATGGTTTCTCAGGAATTTTCGATCAACAGTACTGGGACATAGTCGAGGAAGACTTAGTCAGGTTGGTCAGCCACTATTTTGAGATACTTATTTGCCTCCAGGGCTGAACAGGACCTTCCTAGTCCTAATCCCCAAAATAAAGAACCCCACCCATAATTCTAAGTTCAGACCGATCAGTTTGTGCAATTTTACATATAAAGTCATTTCCAAGATCATAGCTAATAGATTGCCTCGTCGACAGCTTCATTTTACCGTTTCAGAATGCTTTCATCCCGCGCTACACTATCCAAAATAACGTCTTAATAACGCAAGAGGCTTTCTTTTCTTTGAAGTAGAAGTGATCTAAAATCATGAATATGACAATCAAAGTGAATATGCAGAAGGCTTACGATGGAGTTGAGTGGGGTTTCATAGAGCTGGTGCTACGATGCATGGGGTTCTCTAACAGATGGGTCCAATAGATTATGTACTGTATGTTGAGTGTGTCCTATCAAGTGCTAGTTACCGACTAGCCATCAGACTCTTTTTCTCCATCACAGGGTCTTCGTCAGGGGCACCTGATGTCCCGTACCTGAATCTGTGTATATCTGACGTCCTCTCTCAGCTATTAATCTGTCAAGTCCAAAATCATAGCTTGAAGGGATTCCAAATTGCTCTGCACTATCCAAACTTATCGCATATACTCTTTGCTGACAACACATTGTTGTTAGCTAGAGCAAAAGTGGGAGAAGCTAGAAAAAGTATGGATGTTTTGCAATTATTCTGTTCACAATCGGGGCAAGCTGTCAACAAGTCAAAGTCCAGGGTTGAGTTCAGCAAGGGCACTCCCAGAGCATTGAGGGGTGAAATTTTGGGCATATTGGGAATGAATTCCCTTGGGGCCAAGGAATAGTATGTAGGACCCCCCATAAAGCTTGTAAGATCAAAGGAGAAGGCATTGCAATTTGTGGTTGATAGAGCGGAAAGCAAACTAAAGACATGGCAGATGAAGCTTCTTTTGTGGGCGGGGAGGGGGCTCTTCATAAAAGCAGTAGCAATAACTATCTCGGCCTATGCGATGTCAATGCTATATTTCCAGAATTCAGCGTGTTCAAAGATAAATGCCATAATTTCAAAATTCTGGAGGGGGCAGACTCGGACAGAATTTGAAATCCCTTAGATTAAACGGAAACAATTGATTAAGCCCTTAGGGGATAGAGGTTTCGACATCAGGGACATTAGAAGCTTTAACATTGCTCTTTTGGCAAAGCAAGGGTGGAGATTACTGAAGGAACCATCAAAAACCTGGGCACAAGTGCACAGAGGGAAATACTTTCCCGTGGCCTCTTTCTTAATAGCCAACCCTTCAAAATAGGGTTCGTGGGGATGGAACAGCTTGTTACAGGGTCGATCACTATTATTGAAAGGCATTAGATGGAGAGTTGGTGAGGATGACATAGTAATCTGGGATGAGCCATGGGTTTCCTCTTTGCCAAGCTTCAGGATTAATTCGCAGAGACAACACGACAGCGAGTGCAAGCTGGTTAAAGATCTCTTTTTGGGAAACAGAGGCTTGTTGGATTTCAGGAAGCTGAGATCACTGTTCAATCACGAGGAAGATTCAGCCATTGCAAACATCCCAATCAGCATAGTATTGGAGGAGGATTGTTTGGTGTAGCATTTTGACTAGAAAGGAAGGTATACGGTATGGTCTGGTTATTATCTACAAACGAAGGAGGGGTGTGACAATGGAAATACCCCTAGATCATCATCTGTTATTTCTCCTGCGACGTGGAGAGCATTATGGCATCTAAAGTGTGCTCCTAAGGTAAAGCTATTTATTTGGCGAGCGCGATGGACTGTTTCCCTACTATGGTTAACTTGAAGAAGAGACGAGCTATGGAAGCAAATGACTGTGTGATATGTGGAGTAGAAAAGGAGTCCATCAAGCACTTATTATTTTTTTGCCCGCATGTGCTGTCAACATGGATAAGAAGCAGTTTGGGATATGTTCCTTTTAGAGCTAGCTTCCTATCTTTTGATGTCTAGTGGTAAGATATTTCTGAATTTTTCAAGAGCCAGGGGTACAAGAATGCCATTCCTCTGATAGCCCTGCAGTGTCGTCATATCTGGAAGGCGCGAAACGAGTTCATTTTTGAGTAGAGAAGACCAAGTCCCCCCCGTACTTTGGTACACATCGGGTTGTCAGCAATGGAGCTCCATTTGCTTTAGAGGGAGACTCAGTATAAATCTCCAAGCAACAGAGAAGTGATAAACAGATGGACTCCCCTAGACACCAATTGGCTAAAGGTCAATTGTGACGCTTCTTATGATACCTTCAGGAAGAGAGTGGGCATTGCGGCTTTGTGCAGGAACCACAGGGGAGAGGAGATCGACAGAAGGACCTGTGCGTGCATAGCAAGGTCCACACTGATAGCTGAGGCTTCGGGAGTGTTGATGGGAATCCAGCTGCTTATGTCCCTGGGAAATTGCCGCTGCATCATTGAATCGGACTTAGAGCTTGTTGTCTCAGCTTTTAATGGACCTTTACAAAATTGGCCACAAGACATCCACCCTATCCTTTTGGACATTAGGAGAAGTGCCTTATCTTTTAATTTGTCATTTTAACCATGTTCTAAGGTGTGCAAACAAACCGGCAGACTGCGTTGCTACACAGTCAAGGATTGGCTATTGTCCCTTAGACTAGGCTAGCAATCTACTATCAACTCTTACACAACTATTGTATCCGGATTGTCATTAATGAAAGGAATCTTTATTTTCATGTCAAAAAAAAAAAAAAACAAGCAAGCGTGCAATCGTCGACAAGAAACAATTGTGAAACGTCATCTAAGTTTTCCAAATTTTCCAAATAATAGAGAGGAGAGAGTCGGAGGGTGTGAGAGAGAGAGCGAGAGGGATTTTTCAAATTGTACATGTCTTGAGTTTTTAATTTGCAAAATGTTTTATTCTTTCAAAAATTGCTATATTTTATGAATTTGAATTTATTAAAATTTAATATATGATCATATACAAGACTCTTAAAAATTTCAATTTTTTGGTGGAACAATTTTTTAATATGCTATTAAAATTTTATGATTAATTTTTTTTGTATCCAAACTACGTTACTTTTAGTTTCTATATTTGATAGGCTTGTTTTTTAGTGACACTTATAGTTCAATGAACTTTTTATAGGTATGGTCGGTATAACGGATTCGTCTATCGTTCGTACTTTCATGTGACAACTACGTTACTTTTATTTTTCATATTTGATAGATTTGTTTTTTATTTATACTTACGGTTCAATAAACTTTTTATGGGTATCATAGTTCATTCATACTTTCATGCTAACAAACTTTTATGTGGCAAAATGTATTAAAATTAAATATATAATCTGTATTTTGAGTTTTTTAATAATTTAAATTCTTAAGTGTAACGATTAGTTTTTTTTTGACAAAATTCTTATTAGGTATCATCTGCAATCTGAGTATAAAGATTTGACGAAAAGTAAGTAACTGGACCCATTTAAAGCTTAATGGTGAGAGGCTTCAATTATTTATTTATTTTTTAAAAAATGAGTTCGGATCACAAAAAGTGTTAAAAAGAAATTTGACATCTTCTTATTCGAGGAAAGAAATTTGAGACATCAACGGCGATGGGCACATGGAGCTTCTCTATTAGCATGCATAAAATAAAGGGTTATTATAAAAAAAAAAATAGCACAATTTTTATATTTTTTATAAATTTAGTATCACTTTTAAAAATTAATAAATTTAATACAATTTAATTATTTTCTTACAAATTTAGCACAACCTTTAATAATTAATAAATTTAGTATAATTTAATTATTTTTTAATAAATTTAACACATTATCAGTTAAAAATAATTAAATATCTAATATGCATATATGTAAATATGACATTTTGGCGTTTTAAACTGTACTAAATTTTGACATTTAATTATTTTTTAACAAATTTAACATACTGTCAGTTACAAATAATCAAATTTTCAGTATGCACATATGCACATATGACATTTGAGAGTTTTAACTTTACTATATTTAAACGTAAATATGTGATATCTATATACTAAGAGATTCAGTTATTTTTAACTAATTATTTTTAACTGACAGTGTGATAGATTTGTTAAAAAATAATTGAAATACGTTAAATTTGTTAATTGTTAAAAGTTGTGCTAGATTTGTAAGAAAATAATTAAACGGTACTAAAATAAAGGTGATACTAAATTTGTGAAAAAAAAACATAAGGTGGTGCTATTTTTTGATAATAACCCTAAAATAAACGTCGTTGAACTTTAGGATGAGGATGTTCGTAAGTTAGATTGAGTGAATTTGGAAGTATGTCTACATTCAATCTATTAATAGTGAATTGGATAATTTTCCATCCACATCTAATTCGTCATACAACCAAATCCAGTGAATTGAATTCGATCGATTTTAACAGATTACATATAATAAAAAAATTATAATTTTCTCTAATTTTCAATCATCATCAATTATCAAATTTATAAATATTTCAATAAGATAATATACTTACGTCATCATCGAGCCATAAGTCTTAAACCCAACACATGGTCGAAAAATTGCACCAATCTCTTCTAATCTAAAATGCAACCTGCACAAATCAAACAAACAGTAGAAAATTTTGATTAAGATAAACTAATCAATGACACTACCACCAGTTTTTGTATATATAATGGAGCTTTTTTTAGCTATTGAATTATTAGAATTCGATGATTGCCTTGTAGGCTTGTACTGCCACATTATTGAACTAGAGTCAAAAAAAGTTAATTTGTTGGAATATATATATATATATCCCGAAAATGAGAAGACTGTGAAAACAAAGGCACTTTCTTAGAAGAAAAATTAAATTTTTAGACCAGAGAGAACCATGAAAAATTAGAAAAGGTAGACCATATAAAAGCTCTGAAATTGTATTTTTTAATATATATATTAAAAGGGATAGATTGAGTGAGATTAGGTGAGTTAAAACTCTTAATCTATATTTAATCTGTCTTAGGTAGATTTTAAAATTTTAAAATTATAATTAATTCAGTCTTTTGTAATTTTAGCGGATATAATTTCATTGAATTAATTGAATTGAGATGAATTGATTAATTTTTGAATAACTTTTTTTTTAAGGGTCTGGCATTACAGCAATTTCAACTGCACCGTTTGGTCAACGAGACTAATTGCTTGCTTAGTGTATCTAATGGTCGAAGCACCCGGAAGAAACTGGAAACTGGCCATTTTCCATCCTATGGCTCGCCTTTGGAAAAGAGTTTGGGTACGGACTTCGAGAATCAGTTGTCCGAATTTTTGATGGCCTTGTCAGCGAAAAATTCTCGTGGAAGAGACAAAACAATTGAATGGGCTAAACAATGCTTTTCTAGTTAATTAGGAGAAAAAAAGGCTGACGTACATCAATATCCTGAAAGATTTCGAATGCCTTTGTTAAACATATTAAATAATATAATATAAGATAATATAAATTAATATAATATGAGATAAGTTAAATTATTAATTTATATTATATTTAGATAATATTAAATAATATAAAATAATTATCTTATCTAATATTTGGATGATATAAAATAAAATAGTATGATATATCAAAATAACTTTTTTATTTTTAAAAATAATTAACTTACATTTACTATTAATTTAATACTTTTATTAAAAAATAATTAAAATTAAGCAATAAAATTAATATTTATTTACATATTATTGTCCATTAGTTTATAAAATTTTAATTTTATATAAAAATATTTTTTAAAATTAAGCATTAATTTTTTTATACAAATAAATTTCAAGATATTAAAAAAAGATTAACATTTTTTTATTTTTTTGAGGAAACAAGTTAAATAAATTTTAAGATATAAAATTTCAAATTTATATAAAAGAAAACAAAGGAATGGGAGAGAGAGAGAGAGAGAGAGAGTAAGGAGAGAGAAAGGAAGGAGGAGGGAGGACAGAGAAAGGAAGGGCTGAAGGAGGAGAGAGGGAGGAGGGAGGAGAGAGAAAGGGAAGAGAGAGAGAGGAGGGAGGAGAAAGAAAGGAAAGAGATAGAAGAGGAGTGAGAGAGAAAGAGAGGAGAGAGAAAGGGAGGAGAGAGAAGAAAGAGGAGAGAGAAGAAAGAGGAGAGAGAAATAATTTTTTTAATTTTATATTAATTTTTTAAAAATATCTAAAATTTATTTTAATTAAAAGGATATTTTAATAAATATATAATTTATCAACAATAACTCATGAGGTGTGATAGATTAGTCCATGAGGATAAAAGGAATAATACTATCTTATATTTTTTGAATAATAAATTTATGCTAGTTTATCCTATACATATTTTATTGAGTAATTAAATATAAGTTAAAGTGAGATAATTAGTCTCTAAGTTATACTATCCTAACTTATCTTATGAACCAAACCCACCCTTCAAATCAAACGCTAGAAGATGGTTGCTTTCAGGGTAGTATGACCGCAAAGGTTGATAGTCTTCATTCAAACCTGGTGACTAACCATGAGATTTGAGTGAAGATCACTTGATCTAATCATGTCATTAAGTTACTTTCTTATGTAAAACGTGTGTTTTAGGATGCAGTTTTTGTCCTAAACTGGTACCCTAACCATTTGGGTAGTCTATGACGCAGTTTTTGATTATAGGGTTTTTGTTCAATATCACATGTTCTAGATGGGTGATGTGTAATAAAACGAGTATTAGCGAATAATTGCAATCCAAAGGATTAACCATATTGTTTAGAGGGGCAATGGGATTAAAAACCATGCTGAACTTTTTGGCAGAGGAATTTTTTGCTTTTTTTTTAATTGGAGAAAAACAAACCCAAAAGAGGGTTTTTTGGGCCAGTATTGGGCCACCAAATACGCCCAAAAGCCCAATCTTTTTGGGATTTTAAAAGCCCAATCCAATTTGAGAGAATCCTTAACACAATATTTGGGAACAAAAATAGGCGGAGATAAATGTGAGAGTAATCAAAATGAGAAGAATGAATGTTGGGATAAAAAAAATATATTTTATATTTTTGGATTTGAAAGAGTGTGATGTAAGAAAAAAAAGTTAAAGATATTTTATTTTATAATGAGTAGAAAGTAAGAATAAGAAAAATAATATGTATTATAATATAAATTTAATCCCTAAAAATAATTAAGAAATAAAATTAAGGACAAAAACGTAAATTTAACTAAAAAGGAAAGGCGGCTGGCCAATTTCCATTCCCTTAGCTTTGCAAACAACCATTCATCCCTCATTCCACTATAATTCCATTCCACTTGAAGGGATTCTTTGCTCCCAAGCACGCTACAAATGGACTTCGTTGGACCTCATCAAAGACAATGGAAAAGTATACAAGAGTGAGTTTAGTAGTTAATGATTTGAATTTTGATACACTTTATCTTGATTTTAAAATTTCACTGCCTATAGTTAGAGTCCCTTACTAATGAGTGTTATGTAAATTCTACTGTGAATCCTAAGTGATTTATAAGTGCCTTGAGTTGAAACACTCCTCTTACCCCTAAACTTTCTTTGACAAAAAAAAAAAAAAAGGAAAAAGGAAACTCTTATGGTGAATAAAGAGACCTTGAGCAGTTTCTTAAATAAACAAAAAAAAAAAAAAAAAAAAGACCTTGAGCACTGATCATAACTGTGAACGAAGTACAAAGAGAATTTTGGGAAATTGATACGATTTTTTATCATTCACGTGAGTTTAAATAGATTTTGCCTGTAATAATTAATTCCAATACTGATTTGAACTCTTTTTGCATGCCCACACATTGTACTGCACTCCAATAATAATCTGTAGTCGTTATAGTTTGCCTTGGAACATTTAATTGATCTAACCCAGCTCTCCGCCGTTGCTCTTTGCGGCGCACTGGCACATGAACAAATGCGTTACTATTTGTGCACCGACCATTAGATTGACGGAATTTAATTAATTATTGATAGTGAACAATACCAAACTAAGTCATTGGCATATATATATATATATAACTAGTTTTGTCGTCTGTGCTACACGCACATATTCTTATGTTATTATTTTGCATTGAGAAATTCATTCTATAAAAAATATGTATAAGATATTGGGTAGTTTGCAATCAAATGTTATTTGTCAATGTCAAACAATTTTTACATAATTCTTATAACACTTTGTTCTCTTAGTAGATGATATTCAACAAAAAGGCCAAAAAGTGAATGTAGGATTGTGCTTATAAGTTCCAACAAAGGATCAATGATTATGAACATATGAAGTCCATAATATGACCTAATAAAATACTCCAACATACATTAGTGACAACAATGAAACAGATAGAGTAAACATTGAATTAGCCAAAACAAACAAGGATAAAAGCTTTGTTACCAATTTTTAATTCAATCGTTTGATAAAAAAATCTTTTGTACTGACTAATTTCAAAAATAACAAAAGTGTTTAAGAAATACATGCCAAGAAAAACTGAGTCTGTCACATCGAGATTGAGCTCTCAGTGCTAGGAGCCATGACTAAAACAATTTTCTTCAAATTCGATTCTTGCGTGCAGGAATGAGAAATGGTGTTAATGGTGAACAAACATTTAGCTCTTCTTGAAAAGCCTAAAATCAACTCGATTTTTGTAAGTAATTGTTGTTCTTCAAGTCCAAGGATGGAATCTCACACTTAACGCATCTCTAAAATTGTTTTTCTGAAAGCTTAAAGATAGAATTCCATATGCTATGCAGGCATATCATAGAGTTTTATGAAGCGTTATGAATAGTGTTAAGATTGTCCCTTCACCCATCATAAGGTGAGTTCAAAGAGCAATTATGAAAAATATTAAGATATCTTCTATATCTTAGATCCTCGAAGTGATATGACACACCAGATGAAACATACCAGGTCCTCTCCCTGCCATCCCTCCTCCCCACCCCTTCCCTTCCTCAGGTAGTACCTAATCCATCCCCTTCAGCCATCCTTCACCCTTCTTCACAGGTTAACCTGAAATCTCATCCTCCAAGGTCCCTTGTCACCAAACACTCTCCTTGCACCATTGAGTCCTCTGTTTATGTTGAAAACCTCCCTGATAACTGGGATACCCAAGCTCTTTTTAATCTTTTCTCCCAGTATGCTAGAATCTCTGATGTTTATTTTCCTGCTAAGCAAAATAAACGGGGACTGAGATTTGGATTTGCTAGAGTGAGTACTAGCCAAGCTACTTCTACCTCAATAGCCAACCTTGGTACAATTTCTATTGGTCGTTACCCTTTGAGAATGAATATTGCAAAATATATTCGTGGATCAAAAGCTCCAATAGTTTATCCTAATGCGAAGAATCCTCCCTCCACATTGGTCAAACCCAAAATATTGAAGCCCTCCATCAGAGATAATAGGTCATATGCTGAGGTAGTGCACAACTCTTCTTCCATTCATCGTCCTAAATCTTGCCTAGCTGTTTTTTCTGTACCCTTCAATGCCCCTTCGAGTCCTGCTCCTGTCAGCTCCTCTCTCGACTTGGTCTTTGATGATATTCCACCAACTCCTTCTTGGTTACAAAAAAGCATGGTTGGCGTTCTACGTAAACCGGAGTTAGTCACAAAGTTGCATTAACTCAAAGCTGCAGAGGGAATATTCGGGTGTCAGATAAGGTCTCTTGGAGGACAATTTATTTTGTTGTCTTTTACTGATGACAAATCAAAGGAATCTTTCCCTGGCAATGGCTCTGATTGGCTTAATGGCTAGTTTTCTAAAATCGAAAGTTGGGAGGCTATAGATGCTGCTGTCGAAAGATTTACGTGGATTAGACGTTAGGGGGTTCCTCTTTAGGTTTGGAGCGTGTCTTTCTTCTCAACTCTTGTGAGTCAGTTTGGCTCATTTATTGCACTAGATGACAATACTGTGGAGATGAACTAAGTTGATGGAACAAGAGTTTTAATCTCTACATCGTTGGCTGGTCTCATTTTTAACCATTTGCGAGTCAAAATTGAGAATCATGTGTGCATTGTCTCTGTCACAAAAGAACTAGACGATACCTCTATCATTTGCAATTGTCCTGTTGGTTTGGGATGCAATATCTCTAGTTTTGTTGACTCTTCTAGTGACTCTTCTTCTTCCCCCTTTGTTTTTCCTCTGGTGGGGGTTGATCCTCCAGTGATGTTCTTTGCAAACTGTGTCGCCGAATCTACTTCTTTCCCTTTTGACTGCGACGCTCTGGTTCCCAAGGAACATTTGTTAACCTCATGCCGAATAAAATCTCCCATTCAATACTCTTCTTACCCGTTGGTCTCCACTCCTTCTTAGGAAACTCACATTAGTAACCCTCATAGCCCAAACAATATTAAGCTCTCTCATTCTAGGCCTTTCACTATTCGTCCTTCTAATAATACCCTTGAGTTGGACCCTATTATTTCTTCTTTCCTTCCTCTTGGCCTATTACTCTCCAAAGACCCTACTCCTAGCCTGTTACCTTTTGACCTTGCCTTTATTTCTTAAAAGCACAGAACCTTAAGGAGTTGTAAGAAGAAAAAGGTGGCCTCAGTTAACAGTATTTTGAGAAAGTTTATCTTTGACAAGCCAAAAGGAAAAGGAAAATTAAAGGAAAAGGAAAATTGAAGCCTATGCCTACACATTCTTCCTCTCCCATTATTAGTGAAGAGGGCACAGACTTCTCTATTTTGGATAGTGTAACGGGTACAAATCTCGAGCCTGCAACAGTTAAACTCGAAAATATAAACTACAAATTACAAATAAAAATTTAAAATAAAAAAAAATTTACGTGGAGTCGATCTTCTTAAATCTTCCGATTAGTGTTCCTTGGTGACTCCGTTAAGGGCTGCACGAACTTGATCTTGATAGAAATAATTTTCACAACTTTATCTTTAACTGGGTAGACTGAAACTGTAAACGTTTAGACTACGGTTAAGAACCGCAGAGATCTGATCTGACTCGATCTGGCTTGATTTCACTGAAAATCGAAGGGACTTGTTCTCGGATAAGGTGTTTGGACTTTTCCTTGATTTCAACCGGATTTGTAATATTTTGATATTTTTATATTTACATTCTCACAAATCCACATCTATAGCGATCGGAGAATATAAACGTAAAAATAAATTTAGAAATGGATACAGCAAATTTTTGGGAGTTTATACCTGAAATATATCTAAAAAAGGAGGTAGGAGAGTATACTACAGAGTAAAAACACGTAGGAAAACGAGAAATTTTCTTGAGAGATTTTCAAAATTTTCTTTTTCCCTAAAATACTATGTATTTTTCTGTTTATAAATTTGCTGAATGAATCCATGAACTGGGGGAGGAGGGCCTATTTATAGGCCTCTAGAGGGACTGTGTCACCAACCATTTGGTTGGTGGCCTTAGATTGGCGGCTGCCAACCTTGATTTCAAGGTTGGTAGCTACTGACCCTATATATATATATACACGTTTACAGATAGCAACTTCCATTAGAGAAACAAGATAATCTCAGCAACTCTTGAAGCTCATCACACATCTTCTGATGATATTCTATTGAGGCATGAAGAGGTGATAGCCACTTGGAGAATTGGACAAAAGCTTGGGCTTACCTTCAAAGGAAACACATCTCATTTGATCACCCAATTGGAGGACTTAGATAAAGCGAAAGAAGCCCAACAGAAATTACAATTAGAAAAGAGGAATACGACTAATCCTTAGGTTGTATTCACTCTTTTCTCTAGTGTATTTAGTTTAAATGATCAATTTTCTCTTTTGGAATGTGCGTGCTCTTGCTGGGGGGTGTAAAAAGAGGGCAGTCCATGATCCAGTCAAAGGTAGGAGTATGGGTTGTGTTTTCTACAAGAAACGAAGATGCTAGATGTCTCAGAAAAGCACATCAAAGCCATTTGGGGTTCCAATTTGTGTAAATGGACTTATGTTGGCGCTTTGGGCAACTCTGGAGAAATTATTTCTATATGGGATCCAACTCAATTTAAGACTTCCGAAATTTATAAAGGTCCTTGATGAATTGTAGTCAAGGGTACCTTCCTTAGCTCTTCATTAGATTGTACTATGGTCAATGTTTATAGACATAATGATGATACTAGTCGTAGAGTCTTGTGGTCTAAGCTTTTGGATCTAAGGTCCTTAGTAAATGGCTTATTTTTTATTTGGGGTGACTTCAATACTACACTAGTGCCTGGTGAGCGTTCTTTTTGTGATGGTCGTTTCTCTGTAGGTATGAAAGACTTTGTTGAATTTTTGGATAAGGAAACAGAAATATAGAAAAAGAGTCTTAACCCTAGAAGGTAGACTCATATCTATTTATATTAAAACAATAAGAAACATAGAAAAGACACTTATACCTTTTAACACTCCGCCTCAAGTTGGAGCATATATATCATATGTTCTCAGCTTGTTACAAATGTAACTAACCCGTGAACTACCCAGAGGTTTGGTAAATAAATCCGCTAATTGATCTTCTGACTTTACATCCTTTGTCTCAACAATCTTCTGCAAAAGTTTCTCTCGAACAAAATGACAATCAACTTCAATGTGCTTCGTTCTCTCATGAAAAAATGGATTGGAAGCAATATGAATAGCAGCTTGGTTGTCACATATCAAATCCATAGGTTGTGAATGGTCAATTCCAAGTTCATGCAGCAGACTCTTCATCCAGATTAACTCACAAGTAGCATGGGCCATAGCTCTGTATTCAGATTCTGCACTAGATCTGGCAACAACAGTTTGTTTCTTACTCTTCCAAGAAACCAAATTACCTCCCATAAAGATACAATATCCTGTAGTCGACCTTCTATCAGATGGCGATCCTGCCCAATCAGCATCACAATAACCTTCAATTTGAGTATGACCATAACTTTGGTACAATAAACCTCGACCTGGAGCTCCCTTAAGATATCTCAAAATACGTATCACAGCTTCCCAATGACTTGTTCTGGGAGCATCTAGAAACTGACTTACCACACTCACTGCAAAGGAAATATCAGGCCTTGTGACAACAAGATAGTTTAGCTTGCCAACCAATCTTCTGTACCTTCCTGCATCCTCAAACAACTGCCCTTCATCACGACAAAGCTTGATATTCGGGTCCATAGGACTGTCAATGGGTTTAGAGCCCAACATACCAGTCTCACTCAATAAGTCCATAACATATTTTCTTTGAGACAGGGAAATGCCATGGCGTGATCTAGCCACTTCAATCCCTAGAAAATATCTCAACAGTCCCAAATCTTTAGTTTGGAATTTAGTCTGTAAAAGGCTTTTAGTTGCTGAATTCCCTTAGAGTCATCACCTGTAATCACAATATCATCCACATAGACAATCAATAGTATTTTACCTGCAGTAGAATGCCGGTAAAAAACTGTATGCTCAACTCCACATCTTTGAAGACCAAATTCCATCACGACGTTGCTAAATCTACCAAACCATGCACGAGGAGACTGTTTCAAACCATAGAGGGACTTTTTCAATCGACAAACTAACTCAGACTCCCCCTGAGCAACAAACCCAAGAGGTTGCTCCATATAAACTTCCTCATCAAGATCACCATGTAAGAAAGCATTTTTTTTATGTCTAATTGATGCAAAGGCCAATTATAGATAGCAGCCAATGAAAGAAAAATTCTTACAGAGGCAAGCTTAGCCACAGGAGAGAATGTTTCTAAATAGTCGAGACCAGGTATTTGAGTGTATCATTTAGCCACCAAACGAGCCTTCAACCGTTCAACTGAGCCATCTGGATAAACTTTCACAGTATACACCCAACGACAGCCAACAACAGATTTATTAGGAAAAAGAGGAACAAGTTCCCATGTATCATTTTGTTGTAATGCAACCATCTCTTCTTCCATTGCTCTCCTCCATCCAAATTGGCATAAAGCCTCAGGGACAGACTTGGGTATATCAATAGAAGATAAAGTAGTAACAAAAGCATGATATGAAGGAGAAATGTGAGCAAATGAGACATAATTAGAGATAGGATGAGTAATGCATTGTCTAGTACCTTTTCTAAGGCCAATAGGTAGATCAGACTCAGCATCAGAGGAGAGTGTAGGAGCTGGATTTGTAGACAAATGGTCGACTGGCAGAGCACTAGAGTCAACAGGCAGTTGTATCTTGTGACGGGTATACACTTATAAATTAGGACCAGACAAACGATCTGATAAATTATTTAGGGGTAGAGATGCAGTCAGAGGTATATCCATAGAAATAGGAGAAGGAAGGGTCGGAGATTGAAAAATTTCATTCGTAAATGATGGGTCGAATAATAAGGTGTAGATTCAAAAAAAGTCACATCTGCACATGTAAGGAATTTGTGTAACAAAGGATTGTAACAACGATAACCCTTTTGTGTTCGAGAATAGCCTAAAAATATGCACTTAACAGCACGAGGACTCAACTTGTCAACTCCTGGACGAAGTTGGTGAACAAAACACACACATCCAAATATACGTGGTGGCAATGGATACAAACATTCATGAGGAAATAAAACACTATGAGGTGATTGGTTATCAAGCACAGATGATGGCTGACGATTAACTAAAAAACAAGCTGTGAGAACAGCATCACTCCAAAATGATTTGGGAACATTCATGTGTATCAAGAGGGTTCGAGCTACTTCTATGAGATGCCTATTCTTTCTTTCGGCTACCCCATTCTGTTGTGGTGTATGAACACAAGATGATTGGTGAATAATACCAGAAGTAGTCATGAAATCTTTAAAGGGGTTGGAAAAATATTCAGTAGCATTGTCACTTCGAAGTATGCGAACCTGTAAATCAAATTGGGTTTTAACCTCAGCACAAAAGGCACGAAAGATAGAGAATAATTCAGACCGATCTTTCATTAGATAAAGCCATGTAACTCTTGAATAATCGTCTATAAAAGTAACAAAATATCGAAAACCCAACTTAGAGTTGACACGACTAGGACCCCAAACATCTGAATGAACTAACATAAAAGGACATGATACCCGTTTATTAACCTGAGAAGGAAAAAAAATGAGCTGATGCTTGCCTAACTGACATGACTCACAATCTAATGACTTAACATGACATAAACTAGGAACTAAAATCTTTAAGGACTCCAAAAAGGGATGACCAAGACGACAATGAATTTGGAGAGGTGAAGCAACAACTGTGCAGGCAATTGTTGATGGAGAAGGATCAAAATAGAAAACGCCATTCGACTCGTGTCCTCCACCAATCGTCTTCTTTGTCTTCAAATCCTGGATAACAACAGAATCAGGGTAGAAGGAGACACAACAATTTAAATTTTTGGTGAGTTTACTAACAGACATAAGGTTAAATGGAAAAGAAGGAATATAAAAAGTAAATGACAAAGAAAGAGAAGAATTGGGTTTTACAGTTCCTACACCACTGACACTAATCGTGGAACCATCAGCCAATGTAATTTTGGGCAATGTACTGGAGTATTGTAAGTGAGAAAAAATGCTAGATGTACCTGACATATGATCTTTGGCACCAAAATCGATAACCCAAGGCTTTGAGGTGAATGAACTAGGTGAAAGGCAAGCTGTAGGATTACTTTTCTGGGCGAAAGAGGCAGTTGGAAGAGATGCTTGGTTAGCTGCCTGATACTTGAGGAACTTAGAATACTCCTCTTCTGACACCATCACTTGTTTTGGATCACAGACAACCTTAGGGTTGACCAGTGTTGATGAACTAGTCTCTACATTATCAGAAGTGACAACGTTACCAAAGCGGGGTGGTTTGCTAATCAAATCCCAACAAGTTTCCCTAGTGTGATTATCAAGTCCACAATGAGTACAATGTCGAGATGGGCCTCTACCACCACGGCCTCCTCGAAAACCACGACCATGACTACCACGATTACCTCTGCCTCCATAAGATAAATCACGTTTCCCACTGTTAGATGATTGAGTGACAAGGGCTGATTTATCGACCATTAAGAGATTGTCACTCTGAGAGTTATCTCGCATCGATGCTCTCAAAACCTGAGAGTATGTCTCTGCAAAGGATGGAAGTTCTGCACCTCCCAAAATTTGAGATTTGACTGAATCAAATTCTGGCTTCAGACCAGCCAAAAATTTGAGAACTACCATTTGTTCTCTTTGTTGTTGCATCACACGAATATCAGCTGAAAGAGGCAATACCACATTTAACTCCTCATATAACCGTTTGAGGGTAGCAAAATACTCAGTCACACTTCTACTGTCTTGTGGCAATCGAAAATACTGTTGAGACAAGTCATACATGCGTGTTAAATTACTCGAGTACAATAACCGCACATAGTCCCAAATTTGCTTGCATGTATCAAGATGAGTACACATGTCAGCTACTTCAGGTTCCATTGAATTCCATAATTGAGTAACTAACTGTGCATCTTCTTGAATCCATGTGGATTTGACTTTCTCATCAATTGAAGATGACTCTTCAGTGAGGTGAGACTCCTTTCATTGACCCGTCAAATAAACCTTAACTGCTTTAGACCACTGTAAATAATTACTACCATTCAACTTACAGGTAGTAATCTGTTGAGCCAATAATGGACTTTTACTTTCCATTGTGGGCCAATGAAAGGACAAAGATAGAAACATGAACTAATTTGTAGAGTTGCTGGGCATTATTGACTTATTTTTTCACTTTGTGAATAATCTACCTCTTTGGAATTTCATAAACTAACAATCTGTCACTTTCATCACTTTATGACACAATCAATAGAAAATTTTGTTCACGAGGAATTGTAGCAGTACTGTAGCGGCACACTGTAGCGGGTAGAGGCCAAGAAAATGAATTGCAACAAAAAATTCTCCAAGCCAAGAAAAGCAATTGCAACAAATTTTTTTTTTTTTTTTGTATTTTAGGGTTTTCAATTCTCTTACTCTGATACCATGTTAAGGAAACAGAAACATAGAGAAAGAGTCTTAACCCTAGAAGGTAGACTCATATCTATTTATATTAAAAACAATAAGAAACATGAAAAAAACACTTATACCCTTTAACAGATGCTATGGAGATCTTTGATTTGCCATTATCAGACATAAAATTCACTTGGGGAAATTCAGTGTCCATGAGCCGCATTGATAGATTTCTCTTCTTAATCCTGAGCTAGTTTTCATTTTCCCCAACTTGAAGAAGTGAGCTCTCAATAAGGGCTTATCATATCACTGCCCACCTTTATTGGAATCTGATAATGTCAACCAGGGGCCTAAACCGTTTCGCTTTATTAATTACTAGCTTACTCATCTAGGCTTCTTGGAGTTGGTTGGTAATGTTTGCAAAAATTTCAGTTGTGATCCATCAGACCCTTTTTGGGTGGTTCATAAGCTTAAATTACTTAAGTTCTTTCTCAAAAAGTAGTCAATACAAAAATTATCAAGATTGAATCTTAGTTGGCTAGCTTTGACAAGCTCCAAGAAATTGGTCCTATGTCCTCGAATCAATTAACTCTTCATAAGCTATTATGGTCAAAGCTTCGGAAGAAGCATAAAATGAAAAAATCTTTGTAGCGGCAAAAATCCCAAATTTCTTGGCTTAAAGAAGGGGGCAAAAACACTCGATTTTTCCACATCATTGCTTCTTTAAGGGCTAAAAGAAATTATATTGGTAGCATCCGATCTAATGGTCTCTTACTAAAAAAGATCCTAGATATCAGTGGTGAGATTTATTACTTTTTCAATGAGATGTCTTTTTGAGCCAATTTCTTGTGGGCCTTCTATGGCTTTGGTGGGGTTCAAAAGGCTTTCTCAAACATCTATGGCTACTCTTAAGGTGCAAGTTACAGTGGACGAGTTAAAGATTGCAGTTTGGAGTTGTGCTAGCGACGAAGCCCCCGATCCTGATGGGTTCAAAAGCCATAGACCGTTGCCGATGACACTATGGTTTTTGGCCGCCCAGATCGCAACAGTTTTCTAATTCTCAAGAGAACTCTTCGTTGCTTTGAATTAGCATTTGGTCTCAAAGTTAACTTCTTAAAGATTTCTATTACAGGCTTCAATGTTGACTTCGAGTGGCTACGACCTATGGCTTATATTCTTAGAACTAAAGTTGAATTCTTGCCTATTAAGTACCTCGGGCTTCCACTGGGTGCTAACCCTCATAAAAAATTCCACTTGGGATCCTGTTCTTGTGAAGATTTAGAGTAGGCTGGCTAGTTGGAAAGGCAGACTCTTATCCATAGGTGGCAGGCTTACACTAAATGCAAGCCCAAAAATTCCAGTGGTCTAAGGGTGGGCTCTTTTTTGCATAAAAACCAAGCTTTGCTTTTCAAATAGATATAGAGTTTTGCTAAAGATAAAGACTCTATGTGGTGCCATTTGATTGTCTCCAAGTATAATTACTCTTCCTCCATCTAGTGGCTCCAGTTAGATCCTAAGAATGTTTTAATTCTTTGGAAGGATATTATTTCCTTTGTTGTTGGAGATGTGACCGCTAAGAACGTAATTGATTATAGCTTATGTCTCCAGATTGGGGAAGGTAGGTGTATTAAATTTTGGATGGATCATTAGATTGGTAATTATCCTATTGTGTCCTTATTTCCTAGACTTGCGGCTCTAGCTGAAAATAAAACACTCTAATTTGTGAATGTGGAGTTTGGGTTAATGGAATATGGCAATGGAATTTAAGTGGCGCCAGAGTCTCTTTTCATGGGAAATTAACAATTTTGCTGCCTTGAATTTGGTTATTGGCTTACAGTCCCCTTCCCTCTATACAGAAGATTCCTTGCTTTGGGTTCATTGTTCCTCTAGAGATTATAGTGTTCGGTAATTCACCAAACAACTTGAATGTTCCTATGTACAGTCTGAATCTCAGAAATATCCTAATATATGGCTTGATCTTGCTCCTCCTAAGGTTGAGATTTTTGTTTGGATGGCCACTCTTGACAAAATTTGCTCCAAAAGTGTCTTATTAAAGCGTGGCATCCTCTCAAAGAATTCAATGCTATTGCTGTTTTTGTGATGCTACCATAGAAACCTCAGTCCATCCTTTCTTCCAATACAAATTTTCTTGGGGCTTATGGTGTGGCATAGTTGATTGGTGGGGTTTAAGTTGGTGTATTCCTAACTCCTTTGAGGACCTATTTGTGCAGTGGCAAGGATTGGTTTGGGGGAAAGTTGGAAAGCCAATTTGGACTACTCCCTTTTACACCTTATCTTGGATTGTATAGTTAGTGTGCAATAAAAAGATTTTTCAAGATCTTGACCTAACTTCTAAATGGCCACTACTTAAAGATGAAATTCTAGTACACACATACTCTTGGCTCAAGGCTGGAAATTGCATTCTCCTTTTCAAGCTTAGAATCTTCTCCTAGCTGTTGACGTTCTGCGTGGCAAGTTTAACTTTGTTCTTATGTCAAGCTAATGATTCAGGTTGCCTTGGCTAGGTTGTCCTTGGGGATTTCTTTAATTCCTTTTGTTGTTTTTAATTTTTGAATCTGATATTGTGCTTCCTCCTTAGTTGGAATAATTTGTACTCGATATACATTGTAACTTCTTGCTAAGTTAATAAAATTCTTACTTGAATTATCAAAAAAAAAAAAAAAGGTTATATCTTTTGACCTATCAAAGAGTTTCGAGTGGAATGGGAAAGAATTAAATAAATGCTTATAATATTTTGAGAGTTTATCATATCAAAGAGAAAGTTAGTAGTCAAAAACAGTAAGGTAGTATAGGTATCAAATTGTACCATAAAATATCCAATTAAAGAGCAAGAAAAACGAAAATTCTTATCGTATATAAAAGCGAAGAGAAGATTTTTTGTAGCCATTTCAAGATCAATGTATTCTTCAGAATGTATATATATATATATAAACTCCATAATTATATAATCCTGTTGAACGTATCCAACTAACAAGATTAGAACACCTGTTTCGGAAAATTGTACCAGTTTGCAAAAATAAGTCCATGTCAGATAATGCATTACGTCCTCCTTGTAACAAATTGTGCCACTGACAATCTTCGCATTGATATGATCATGCAACTGCTCCCTGAGACTACTCTCATTCGGGAATGATTCGTATAAAACTGCAGTTAGGAAATCGAAGCACCAATAAAAGTTTTACTTACTTGCAGTTTTGTAGTTTCCTTCACTGAAAATGTTCATCCTCCATAATCGCACTGCCCCACTCGTGGATATGCCACCACATTCCCAATTCTTGTGTATCACAAGCGTCGATAGATATATAGTTAAAGCTATGAAACGACAGATTTTAACATTTTCTTTTGTAATGATTGGCACCCTTTATCTAGATACTTTTTGAAAAAAGCATGGTATGAATTTATTAGTGAATTTGCAATCCTTAACGTCAAACAAATCCAATCAAGCCTTTACTGCAAACGAAAATCAGATATAATCTCAAAGCATATGATGGCTAAATAGATGATAACACCCGCTGTCTTGATGGTGCATCACAACCAGACACTACAACGAAAACATGGCTATAGCAGCAGTTTTGTGGTAACAGTTTTAAACCGCTGTCTTAGAGAGCAAATGCAGCAATTTAAAGTGTTGCTTAAAACAAATTTTCAGATAATGTTACTATAGATATATATATATTTTTTTGGTGCATATGTTACTATAGATATTTTATGCAACAGTTCTTATACAATAGTTTTTAAAATCGTCACATACATTTTTTTTTAAGCGGCAGTTCATATTGTGGCAATTAATAACCGTTGTTATGAAAGGTTTTAAGCAGAGGTTATATGCAGCGATTATTAATTGTTGCTCATATAAGCAGCGGTTACAAAACATTGCATATGTTTTACACGTGAAAGCAACACATTGGATTGCGGTATTTTAAAACCAATGCCTATATAGGCAACGATGTGTATGTATTTTATGCAGCAGTTATTGAATGTTGCATACATTTTGTTTGTTTAAGCAACATATATAGGTATCGACAATTAAAACCGCTGCCTATATATTTCCTAATAATTGTTGTACATCACAAGTCACATTAATTTGTAGACCGACACAAGAAAAAGAGAGAGGAAGTGTGCGGAGAAATGACGTAAACAACAGAATATGTCGACATAAAGAGAAACGTATTTACTAGTTATATCATATGTGGTTGTTAATGGAGTTGAAGTTACCAAATTTTGAAGGGTTGGTATCAATTTATGCCAAATTGCTTTATATATTGTCCCTCTAACCACATTTTTTAAACGAATCAGAGCCAGTATGATATGGGTAGCAGTTTTATATACTTTATGCAGTGTGTTTTTTTTTTCATCAAAAAAAAAAGTAATAAAAAAATATTATACTTAAAAACAATAAGAAAAAATATAAGACTAATACCACATCCTTTTGGAACTTAACAAGCCTCCTCTTCTCCTAAAGGCCTTTTCGATCAGTTGGCCCATCTCCGATAGTGAGTCTCTTCCTCTTCTCATTAGTGTGTGTTTGGAAGAGTGGAATCAGTGGAGGAATGAAAGGATGCAGGTAAATTAGGGAGAGTGAGTGTCTTTGGAAAAGAGAGGTAACAATAAAATAAAACAGTGGGCCCAAATTATTTGGGATTGGGCCAGGTTTTTTCCTGAATTCTACTGTTATCCAATCGCTTAATTTTAGCAGGGATTAGAGTGGAAATGCTGTCCCTTTTCTTATCTTTTTATATTTTTTATTTAATTTATATTTTTTACTTTTATTTGACATTTTAATTTGTACTATTTAAGATTCATTAAGATAAAAAATTCTTAAATAAAATATTTTTAACATTCATTAAGATAAAAAATTTTCGTTTTTTTTTTTTTGCCATTCATATACTTTCATTTTTCTTTTTTCTTTTTTTTCAAACAAAGGGAAATGGTCTTTTTTGATTGTTGATCTCTTCGTGTTCTCCTAAAGGTCATCTTCGATTTTTTCGGTTTCCTTGTTTCGGAAAGACTTCGTCGAACCGCAGTCTCAACCGCTTCCTCCTCCTAACAGAAACCTTCCCAACCAATCTGTAACAGAATTCACAATACATCACAGTCCAATCCCTAATATTGCCTCCTACTGCTCGCTCCCACACTGAGCCCATCGATCCTGAAAAGGTCGGTACTTTAGTTTCTTCCTCTCTATTTACAAAAAATTTCCTTTTCCTTATCCTGTAGTTTTTTTTTTTTTTCCTTCGGTTCTTCCAATTTCTTTACGACTTAAAATTTTTTGGGTTCTCTAATGCAGACTTGCCCTTTGCTGCTTCGGGTTTTCACTAAGGTACCCATAGCGTATTTTTCTTTAGGTCGTATGTCATTTTCTCTAAGATTTTCAATGTTCTTTCTTTTTTCTACAATTTTGTTTTAGTTTGTTTTCGGTTTGCAAAGTTGCATGCTTTTTGTGGTTTCTGAGGTGGGTTTGGAGCCAATTTTGCCAATATCTTGTTTTTCTAGGAATTCATGATGGTAAATGAACTGGGTTTATGTCTAATGGCAAGTAGAGTAGTGAGGCATTTTTCTTCGTTTTAGTAATCTTTGTTTTTTCGTGTGAAGAATTCACAATTTAACTGGCTTTAAACATTGTGGATTGATGGACATGGGCATTGAAAGTGCCGATTTTGCATCAGCTGCTTGGTAGAAAATAGGGTTTGGTTGGACCAAAAAAAAAAAGAAAAATGAAAAAAGAAAATAGGGATTGGGGATGCTGTCAATGCCGGTTAGAGCTGATACAGTCTTCTTTTTTTTTTTTCAAATCAAAAGCTCATACAATTGATAGGAGGATATCCGGAATATCTAATCCTATTTCTTCAAGAGAGAAAATTCTGAGCTTCTTGTGGTTGTTTGTGATATGGTCTTCTTAAATTAAGAATTAAGTGGCAAGTTTACTTAATTTTGATGCCATAAATTGGTGTTAGGTTTGCAGATTCTTTAACCCATAAGTGTTTCCAATTTTGCTTCCTAATTATTCTCATTTTGGTGCTAACGGCTAACCTTCTGACCATTTCAGCTTTCCAAATACATTTCCTTTTGGCTCCTTCTTGCTTTAAACTGTCCAAATACCTATCAGCTCTCCAAATACAAATTGTTGAAATGTTTGGATAAATATGGTAGAGTATGGACAGATGGTTCGACAACATAATAATTATATAATAATTTTTGCCCAGCAAAAATGTACACTTTTATTAAAAATTAGAATATGATGTTCAAGTACACCAATTGAAACCTTGGTAGATACGGGTGTCCTTCTCTTTATAAAAAAAAATCATATACAATTGTATATATCTTTCTCAAAAAAAAAAAAGGCACATACAATTATATAACTGTCAATTTAGAACATAGATTTGGCAAAACATTGAGTCAAATCTAAACTTGGATTTATTATTGAAGGAAAAAGAGGAAGGAGGTAGGAAAGCTATGAGCCTTGGGCAGGGTAGTTTGCACTGCCTCTCTAGGATTGTAGCATTGCAGTTGACTTTTTTGTTATTTTTGTTGGTAAAAAGACGATTTTGAAACCGGCTACCGATATAATGTAATTGACCATTGGACAATAGTCTGTAGTATTTTGGAAGAAAAATGAGAAATTCCTAGTGAACAAAAAAAGTATCACAACAAAATATTTATTTAGTAAAGGTGACTTTATGATATGAATTTTTTTTTTATAATTATTGGTTTTTAAGTCATGTTTTATTCAATGTCAATACTGTGGCTACTACAATGTTGTGGCTGTGTAGTGTTCCCAAAGCTAATTATTGCTCATCATCTTGCTGGTGCCTCACAACCACAGGGCTTGTCACTTGGTGCTTGCCATCAGACCATGTCATCTCTCCAAATACATATCGTTGTGGTTGTTTCTTGCTATCAACTTTCAGAGTAACTTGGAACGTTTTTGCTTCCCCAACTTTCTTAAACTTCAAGCTTGTAGGCTTTACAGAAACTTGGACTCCTTTTGGTGCCGTAACATGGACAGTATATGTGTTGGGAGAGCCAACATTTTTAACTGTTCGCTTGACTGTTATGGAGCTGTTGAGATTGGGAACAGTGATTGAAGGATAGTTGAAGTCCACCAATCTTAATGACCTCGGACACAAGTATGGCTTAAAAAAAAATTAATTTGATTTGCCTCTGATTGTAGCCATGAGCACATAAATAGTTTAAGTAGTCATCCACTTCTAAGTCATAAACCAAGCCGGGCTTGGATTTAAATATCCTGCTCCACGAGCAAAAGCAATTGCTTTGCGATTGTTGGCTAAATCGAGCAATGGCTGCTTATTGTTATCCATTGTTCTTGCTGCAAAGAAAAAAAACAGAAAAAGAAAGAAGTTGTTTAGTGTGGTCATGGAATTAGAACATTTTAGTACCTCATTCATAGTTCATGAACTTTTTCTTTTTTCAAATCTTGTTTAAAATAGCACGCATGAACAATTGTTTATACCAGTTGTTATGATTGCAGATTGAATGGCAGCAGGACTCCAATTTGGATGGACTGATTTGAGAAGGCCAACAACACCAGCAACATGAGGAGCTGCCATTGAAGTCCCACTCTTGAACATGAAAGGACTCTGACGCTTCCCTCCTAATTCTAAACTGTTTGCAGCAATTATATTAACCCCAGGAGCAATAATGTCAGGCTGCAAGAAATGTAACATATTTTATTTGTCAGTGCATGACGTATCAAATTCTTATATATAACATATTACTTAAGAAATCACGATTAGTAATTAAAAGCTAACCTTGAGAATCGTTTCATCCATATGATTGGGACCCCTGCATGAGAAACTTGCTACCGCTGGAGCTGGTTTTGTCTTTAGATACGTCCTTGAGCCTCCGATATGTGCAATAGGATTCCTATCATGCACATGCACATAAATGTACCTATTTCTATGACCGGTGACCAAAATTATAAACACATGCCTATGAATGTACATATTTTTGGGTGGAGACATAGAAGTTATGTATTTATTAAAAAAAGAGAGTTTATGGAGAGTTATTTGGTAGATTTGATGTAGGCAGAAGTTAATTGACTGTCTACGAGATTGAGGTCTACTGCAGGCAGCCTATATTGGTAAGCTATAATTTTGTTATGATCGTCTTCATCATTTGTTACAATCATCCCAATAGCACCAACGCGGAGAGCCTCGGATTCTAATTCACTTTTGTCAAGTTTGCTACTGGAGCAGACCAATACTTTTCCTCTGACCTTTTTCCGATCAAGTGTCCCTGCTCCGCATGCATGACTATAACATTTTTTATTTTGTAATTATAATTCACGTAAAATAACGTTGATCAATATGCGGTTACTCCAGATCAAAAAAAAAAAAAAAAGTAAATAAGATCAGTTACTTACGGATTCTCATTCTTAGCTGAATCATTGCTCACTTTTTCACCGGTAATTAATGAGTAGAATTTTTTTGCTGTGAATCTATTAGTTGAAAGGCTTGCTCTCTAACGACAAAAAAAAATGACGGCAAATTAACTCACTAAATTTAGCATTGAATGTTACTAGAAAAAGCTTTACCCATAGACTTGAACTTGTGCAATATTTTTCATACGGCAATAAAGCAAAAATAATGATTACATTCAATCGCTTTCCATTTCCTAGTGTCACATTGGATGTAAACTGACGATCAATTGTGGCAGCACCAACAGTTAACATCCAAGGTGCAACATTCTCTACTTCACCTGGTGTTGGTCCATCATTGCCACCAGAAGCAACCACAACAATGCCTCTCTGAACAGCATGGAAGGCACCAATAGCTTGGCCATCGCTATAGAATTGCCTAGGCACCTTGCTACCAAGCGAAAGTGAGATCACATCCACCCCATCTTGTATTGCAGCATCCATAGCAGCCATAACGTCTGCAATCATACATTTAATGCCGTAGGCACCCAAGCGCCAACATGCCTTGTATGCTGCTACTCTGGCATTTGGTGATCCCCCTTTGGCAGTTCCATTGCCAAGACCAAACATATTTGCTCCTGGAACAAAATTCCCTGCTTCCAGCAATATATATGGTGGTGCACTGTAAGGATTTAAACCCTTGATCTACTTCTGTGGAAAGGAGTTGTCTCGGAGTAGGGAGGGTCGGTCAACGACATTTTAATTAAGGAATTTTGTCATCTGCCTCCTTTACCATGAAGATGATAATAAAGATAATGATAATTGGGGTTTAAGCCATAACTAATGTCTTTCCATGCCATAACTGACTACATACAACTACTAATTATGTATGGCTATGCTGGTAACGTTACCATTTTTGGAATTTTAATAATAAGATCATTAACAAATTTACAACACAAATAATTAGGTCTTGACTCTTGGAAATAAGTGTCTTACACGGTATGACTGTAATTTTGAAAATTTAAACAAACTGCTCTAACATGACGGAGAAAAATGGGAAGATGATGCCACAAATACCCAAGGCTAGAATTAAGGAGAAAGTAGATTTTGGAGAACATTTTTGGAATTTGAAATTGATATGAATTCTAATAAATAGTTTATTAAGAACTTTTGAAAGACGTCTCCTTGGCAAAGCTGTCATAAATTAATGGTCACTATTAATATTTTTGTCATTAAGAATGAGATCATAAATATTAGGTTATGCATTTGCCTTTTTTGTATGATCATTTATGCTTATTTTTCAATTGTAAGGCGTCAATTGTAATTGGAATTTTATTTGCATATATATTGTTAGTTTATATTATATTATATCCTGTAAGATTTGTTATTAACTTTAATAATAGATTTATACGGAAATTTATTGCTGCATAATTAGGGGGTGTTTGGGTTAACTTTTGAAGGGGTACATTTGCGTTTTATTTTCAAAAAACAGGAAGATAAGTGTTTGATAAACTTTTTAGTATTGTTATTTGATTTTACTTTTTTTCCTTATTTGACTTCCTAACAACAGCTGATTGAAAAGCAGTTTCGGACTACTTTTTACTACTTTTTGGATTACTTTTTACTTTTTAATATTAATAATAATTCATATGGAGTAAATTACCTTTAAATAATATTTATATAATTTTACTATTTTTTTTGACTTAACACATGAATTAGATATGTTAATTTATTTTATTAGTATTTATATAACTTCAATAATTTTTTTTCAAGTATTCTTAAATAATTTTTTTTTACTTCAATTTTCTTTAATATCGACATTTATAAAAAAAATATCAAACATAATAATTTTTATCATTTAATAACAATTAATATTTTTTAAAGTTAAAAATTAAGTAAAATAATTCTCAATATTATTTATAAAATATTATTCTAAAATATAAAATTATAAAATATAAAAAATAAAATTTTTTATATGATATATCTATACAAATTATATGTCTAAATTAGACATTTCATTATTCAACAATAACAGCAAGTATAAAATTAATCAAATATGTTATTAATTTTATTTTATCAGCAATTAGCAATAGTAAGTAAGAATCAACAACAGCAATCAGTAATAGTAACATTCAACAGCTAATCCAAACAGATCTTCAGCAAGTAGTTCATAGTAATTAGAAATTAATAACCAATTTAATAACATATATGTCAAATTTAATTAAATTTAATACTTAAACACCTCCTAATTATTTAGCTAGGATTAAGGGGAAGCTTCCTCCAAGCTTTCTCCTTATACATTCTTCTCTTTCGGTTCTTGTAGTTTTGCCCCTATTCCTCATTCTTCTACAACTACTTATTAATTCGTTTTGATAGACATCAGCAAAACAAATACTTTACTACCTCTTGAACTTCTCCTTTCGTTATAATGTAAATAATTAAACTATCTTTATACCCAAACTTGCAACTGTTAGTATTCCCAAGTTTTCATCAGACTAAGCCACGAGCTTATAGTTTAAATAGCATTAGTAGTATATAAGTAACTCCTCAACTGTTCTCCTCTCCAACCAATTGGTATATGTCTAGAATATCTCAAAAAAAAAAAAAATTTTCATTGGATCAAATAAAAAGCAATTAATTTATGAGATCTTTAAATAAAGCAGTATTGGCGAGTCCATTTGGTTCATCCTCCTACTCTCTTTTAATTGGCAACTTGCTTGACCTAATAAAAGCTATTAATGTATGAAAATTATAGAAAACATTTGCAAATCTAAAAAGTACTTATTTCGTTCATTTTCACCTAACAATTGAGGTAGAGTTAACATTCATTAAAGAAAATGAATTAAGGGACTTCAATGATTTTGAAGAGAGTAAGAAATTATTGTAACAACTATATTCCTTTATTTTACTTTGAGACTAATCACTTTTGCACTCCTTTTACTAGGGCTGTTCAAAAATTAACCAACCCGACCTAATCTGATCAATTCAATCCAAACCAATCCGAACTCGTTAAAACTGTCGAAATTAGGATTGGTTGCGGTTTCAAAATTTTGCAACCCGCCAAGGGCGGGTTGGAAGCAGATTAGGGGGTTCAATCTGTCCAATCCGATTCAATCCGCCTACATATATATATATATATATAACTGATATTATGAATTAAATTTATTGATATCAATCGGATTAAAACCAAACAATCACATTTCATATAATTTTACAAATTGATAAAATTAGAAGTAAAAAAAACTATTTTATTACTCCCGTATTATCATCATATTCTCTAATTGTTACCACGTAATTTTATTTTATAAAATAAGAAAAAATCGGAGTATCTCTATCTTCTTATTTTTTTGCAGCACAAGTGAAACATTAGACACTATAAAAGAGAGAGAGAGAGAGAAAGAGAGAAAGAGATGCTACCTTATTTGCTGAACGGAAGTACAAATAAGGAACTTTTTTATTTGATAATTTGTGTTTTTACCAAGTAAAATTGATCTAATATAGTCTTTTAGTGAATTTTGATTAATTCTTACGAATATTTAAAATTACGAATGGATATGATATATACATTATAATAATAAAATTGATAAGAAAAAGTAAAAATATTGATGATTGATGATATGTATAAATTGAAAAAAATTATAATTTTTTTTTATTATATCAATCCGCCCAAACTGATCTAATCCAACTTGTCGTTGGCGAATTGGATTAGATGAATTGAGTTGTATGATAGATTAAATGCAGATGAAAAATTATCTAACCCGCTGATGACAGATTGGATACGAATATACTTCCAAATCAATCCAATCCGACCTACAAACACTCCTATTTTTCACAATTCAGACATATATATATTTGCTTAACTTCATTGTCCTGACTTGGTAACGACACCTGCATGCATTATGTGATGCACACTTACTCATATTGCGACATTAGACTACTGATATTGCAATCACATCATGTTGAACATTATTGACTATCTAATAAACATTATTGTACAATAAATAAAACTTTTAATGAATTATTAGACAATATATAATAAAATCTTAAAATTATTAGAGTAGAATATAATTCATTTAATATGATTATAAATTTATTATTTTATTACGTTAAGTGTAATGTATATTTGGATTCAAAGTTATATATAATTTTTTATTAAACAAAATTAAGGTTTATATAGATTCGAGTGTGGCACGGGCTAAAAGCTAGTTTGGTTAAAATCGTTAAGTGAAGTTTTTTTTTTTTTTTTTTTTTTGAGAGAATGTCAACGTAAGTAAAGTTAATGGACAGGATTTATCAACTTTTTTCTTGCTTGAATATCAAAAAAGTTATTGTTGAAATGCATTTATTATTCTTGTCGATCCAGGTGACAGTTGTCTTCTCTGCACCCTAGACGTTTTCGGTAAATACGTCGCACATGGGGAGTGGGGGAGGCAGGAAGAAAGGATCATGTTGTAATGTTAAGGAATTGACCCTCTATTTTTCAAACATGTGCAGCCAAATCAGCATTAGATTGGGAATTCCTCATCTTTACAGTTAAAAAAAGCGTATTTCCTTTTGGGAAATTTTTTTTTCATTCTCTATCAACTCATAGAATTGTTTTTTTCCTTCTCTTAAAATCATCATTCCTATAAATCCTCAAATACAAATGAAGGGGATATAAACACATTTCTGTAATTTCTTCCCTTGAAGTGTAGTAGTGAAAATTCATGCTGGTCAATTACTCTTAAGTTACGAACTAATAAACGTAAAATCTCGAAGATCATGTCAGAAATTTATTTACAGATCATTCGGGTCAGCCCCTCAAGTGGTTACAATGTACTGATTGTGCATGTTAATTAAATCCTCCGCTCGAGTCAAAAAAAAAAAAAAAAACACGTTGACACAAACTATAAATATACAAGAAACGTAGAGAAGATCATAAATCAATATAATTTGTGTTCTGTTCAAGAAACAACAGGACATCCCGGTACTTTGACACTTGGGTCTGTTGGACAATGAGCCAGGGGACAGCGATCGCCTGCTTCTGAGCCCCACCACAATGGACCCAGATGTTCCATATAGGCAAAAGCGCAAGAAACGAGTACTCCCATTAAAGCAGAACTAGCATCTAGGGCAATTGATAAGACATAATTGTATTTAGACCACCAGTCTCTGTGTCTTGTAAACACATGGTGGTTGAAAACATATCCAACCACTGCCCAAGAAATATAGTTTACCGGTTTGACCGGTAAACTATAACTCGAGAAGATAAGTGGCATGTTGATTTCCCGGATCCACTTATGATTGGGAAATACTCGAGACAACAGCCCAACTATAATTATAGAGATCAAGCCAGCGAGGAAGAACCAGTACCACCCCTTATAGACACCTTCTTCGAGGAACATTCTTTGCGGGCCTATCACATCCCATATGATCGAACTCTGGAAAAACACATCATCCCCTGGACAAGTCCACGGACTTCCTTTTGGAAGTAACTCTGTCTCACAAATATTCTCAATCCTATTAAACAGAAAGCGCGTCGTGCCAAAAATGACAATTGAAGAAAGTAATTGTCCAACCACCTGCAATTGCAAATTATGTCACAATTAACCTAAATATGGTGACTAGCAACAAATGCATAAAAATGAAACTTTCCTATGAGCTCATATATACCTGGACAAGAAACATATCTTTTGGCGGTATTTTCATGTAGGTACACAACTTGAACTCCTGGAGGAATCCAAGGGCTCGTGATGAGGTGGCAATGGCGTAAGTCTTGAAAACGGAATTGGCAATGGGCTGTCCAGGATTGGCGTGTCCTATGATCAAATTTGTGATCACATTAAATTCCATTGGCTGCATATCAGAAAATGTTAGTAGGATTAGCTCTTTACTGCTGCTTAACAACAATGCAGCAAAATACGAGAATTACAGCAAGCAAAATGTATGAATCATTACCATATTTGTTACCGATTGTATTTTTCCAAAAGGCAATGTGAGCACAAATGGAATCAGCAGAGCCACGAAAATAAGCCACCATGGGAATTGCAGCTCTGTGTGAAGTCTTCCAATAACAACAAACGATAAAAGAAGACTCACAAAAAGGAAAATGCCATACCACCATCCCGGCACAGACTCGTAGTTCTTTTTCATAACTCTGGTATGCACGTCAACGTTCAAATCATCTGAAGCCTCCCTACACAATTTCCAGATGGTCCTATGCATAGATTCCGAAGAGCATAGTTAGATCCATTTAGAACTGTTAAAATACAAGAATGATGAAAAAAAGTGAAAGGAAAACAAAAACAGATATTAAATTTAAATGGACAGAGAAGCTTACTTTCCATCAAACAGTGCAACGTGTGAAATTGTCGCAGTGATTGCTGACAATCTGAACCCGTATACGAAGGCAGATGATATGCTAAGGTATAGCCTGCTATAGCGGCTATAGTCTTTTAGATTGATAATCATGGATTTCGGATCCATAATCCGTTTGAAATCATAACTCTGACCTGAATTATCAAATGTTTGAGCAGACAGAATAGGAAATTTCCTAGCAGAATATGCGTTGAACCCCCAGTAAGAAATTGGTGTTAATACACCGACGATTAAGAAGAATCCCACAAACGCATTTGCTGCTGCCGGAAATGGGGTGGCTAAAGGACTCCCCAAAAAGTTTGAAATAGTTGACCAATCCAATCCGAAGGAGCCAAGTCCAAGACCATTTAGTCCTGAACCAATCTGTTGGCCCATGATTGAATCTTTGGAAAACCAGCAAACAATCGACATGGCAGATAAGAATTTGAAAAAGTAAAGTGGCAGTAGGTGAAGCAGACAACTGAAAACAAAAACCCTGAAAAAGAAGTCTAGCCTCTTATTTCCTCCATTTCCTCCGTCGTTATCCTCGTGCAATGTCCTGCATTAAATACAAGAATTCACTTACTTTGATAGCAACAATTACTTGCAATTTTCCTGGACAGGGAAAAAAAAAATTACCTGAAGAAAGACACTTGAGGCAAAGTTGAGGGCCACCACGCATGAGGTGAATCCACCAGAAATTTAATCAACATGCCAGCCCATCCATAGGCAAGTACCTGAATATCATTAAACAGGGCCAATCTAAAAATGATTACCGATTTTGATGCATGTATGTTTAATGTTTTATGCTTTCTAGAAAACATCTATGCAAATTAAGAGACTTTTGTTTTTTCAATTGCACTAATTTTTTGAAAAACAAAAGTTGAGCTCAATTTATGGTCAATATATAACTTATGCCTAAAAGATGTGAAATTGTAAACATACCTGAGTCGTTAGTACAAACATGAAGGCAGTGAGTGCATCCATTTGCTTATGGTAAAAAGCTTTATTTGCTGTCAGAACAGCCACAGCACGAGCCCCAGTTGTTCCGCATCTTGCGAACATGCTTATGAGTACATGCTCCTTCGTGTTGAAGGGGCCTGGGTTCATCGTAAATGACCACCTTGTAAATGGTACATTATACTGTCTTGTTGGTAGTGTGGATGCCATTAGCCTACCGATTAGGAACATAAGAAAAGATACCACAACTGAACTAATGGTGATATTGGTTGTACGAAAACCAAAAAATTGGTTAAAGAATGTAAGGAAGCAACATGAAAAAATTCCCAAAACCCAGGTTCTGAATGTCAAGCATGGGAGTGTTGGATCATCCGTAGATGGAACCGTGAGCCTGACCTGCTCTATAGGATGATCATTTATTTCCTCATCTCTCATTTCCTCATCTCCTGCAAAATGCGCAACTTTAAGGTTAGTAATAGTAGTTATGTCATTTGACATTACATCTCTTTTTCATTGGAGACATCTTGGACCATACTACTCCCCAATCTTCCCATACCATTGACACGTTTATGATAATAAGGTTCTTTTATTATTATTTTTGTGATGTATCCGAACTAAAACCCTCGTTTCCTACATGTACTCATATTGGAAGTTTTAACATATAGTTGACAGTTTCATGTTTCCCCTGTTGAACCCAAGGTTTATGAAAACTAACATGAGAAAAAAAAAAAAAAAGAATGCATTACCTCTCATTGGGGCATGCGATTGTACTGGAGGTCGTGGTGCATTAAAGGATTCTGATTCTGAGAGTTCACGAATCTCCTGCTGTCCTAGCAGTGTATTATCCTCTCTTTCGCTACGGTTGGCCATCATGTCTACTCCTCAGCTTTGTAAAGAAAGGTGTCACGTACTAGGATTCAAGATTGAAGAAATTGAGGATAGAGAAGAGAAGAAAAAGACCCCTTTAGCGAGAGACAGATTTTCTTGATTATTCTTTGTATCCTTCCAAACTGTTCAGTTGCATCGATTTATACATGCAGTGACTAACGGATTAACTACTTGACGAAAAAGTAGGTAAATCTCTAACTAAGGAATAAACCCTACCACAGACTTATTCTATTGGACACTTGTCTTTTTACAACAGAATTAACAACTTTTCTAAATCTTCATTTATTACTCTTCTCCTCTGACCTTTTCAATTGAAGCTCGTAACAAAAGATTCTTTTCTTCTCGCTTAAATTGCGAAGGAAGTTTGACTGCTTTAGGATTGGAGACCAAATTGGGAGTATAATAAATCGGAAAAACAAAGCGTTATGTCGTCACAGGTTCATATGCAGCAGAATCGGTCGTCCTCTCCTAATATTTTGTGATGCGTAAAAAAATAACAGATTTTTCAATATAACTAGCCTCAAATTGTTTAAAACCTCACAATTAGATAACTCCATAATCAGTAGTTTGTGTGATCAAAAATAGTTCTGATAATATATTTTTAATTTTTCTTCTTTTTGACCTAATTCAATCAAAGATTTGTTTTTTTTTTTTTGGGTTTCAATGATTTGTAATTATCTTCATCCGAGTTGCTTGACTCTTTCTCTAAAAGACATTTGGCAATTGGCATCCATCTTATCGAGAAAAAATTTACGGTTTCACTACATAGGTATACAAAAAAATTGTCATAGTGATCATATTAAAACAATTAGCATTTGTGTAATTATAATGAAAAAATATGAATTAGAAAAAATAGTATTATTTTTTTGTTACATATTTTATCATTACGGTTGTACAAAATATATTATTTGTTACAAAGTGATCACAATATGACAACTTTTTATATCTTCATAAACATTTTCTCAAAAATTTATAGTATATTTAGATTTGAAGTGGAGTAAAAAAGAAAACTGTGTGAAAAAAAGTAATGAAAGAAAAGAGATTTTTTTGTTGAGAAAAATTTATGAGGATATGATTTTATCATATGAAATGGCAATTAGTATATTTTACACAATCGCAATAATAAAATATGCAACAAAAAATAACGGTCGCATAAAATATGCTATCTGTTCTGATACGACTATAGTATGACAATATTTTTATATACCCATGTAGTAAAACCCTTTTTTATTACTTGTTTAAATAGATTAGAAATGGATGAAAAAGAAAATAGTTAAAAATTAAATTTTTTATTTGAATATGATACGAAAGTGAAAAAAAAAAAGAAAAATTATGTATATAAATTGATAATTTTGCCCTCATATAATAATTATTCTACACTTTGAGATTTTATTTTTTTTTCAGGTATATGATGTGAAGATAATCTTTAGGTGAAATTTTGATACTGAAATGATTATTAAAAAAGTTTAATGTAAGAAACAAGAGTTGGCTTGATATGTGTGCACGTCTGCAGCAAATAAACTTCCGTTTTTTAATGGAACCAAATGTCTAAATTGAAGACTATATACAAACGTGGCAAACGTTGCTGGACAATAACGTAATTTTCTATTTAATGTTATACTTTCTTCTCATTTTCTTGGTAAGAACGTAAATATAATTTTCTCTTATTTTTTCTTTCTTCTGTCTTTTCTTAATCTAAACACGAAAAAATTTCTTTGATTTTCTCATTTTCTTTCCAATAGGCTTCCTTTTTATGCTTTTCTTACACTTCAAATGTATTGTTAGCTAAAAAAAATTTGTAGGTAATACTTAATAATTAAGATTTAAAATTAAAATTTTAAAAATTTTTAATTTTAATTTTAAAAAGACGTATAGAGCTTAATTATTATTTGAAAAAATTATTGTATTTTTTAGATTAAAAATTTTAATATTTTAAAAATAATTATTTCTATATGTGAAATTCACATACTTTCATCTCTCACCCTCTTCCACTAAACTCTTCTCGTCATAACCGTCGCCTCTCTGTTTTTTTTTTCGTTTGGGTCACATCTGTCAACTCTTATTTGTCTTATTTTTTAGGCAAAAGTAGACTGAACAACATCGTCGTCCATGGAAAATTAAGGCTTTCTATTTTTTAAAAATATTCTAGTTATTAGACTATTCAAAAATATTTTTGAAAAAGTAAGAATTTGAAACAAATGTTTCTAAAAAGAATTTGAAAAAAATTGTTGAACGCCACGTTATCAATTTATACTGATATAGTGTCTGAGTTAAATGATGTAACGTTGATTAAATTACAACCTATAAGATTTAATGGTAAAGAGTAATACTAAATATTTTGAAAATAATGTTATGAAACATCCTAAATATATAATTATGAAAAAAAAATATTAAAAAAAAACGTTGTGGTTAGACATGTAAAACGAGCCATGCATGCATATGGGCTGACACGGTTCGATACGGCGTGGGTTATTCTAAGCACGACTCAGTATTAATTATCTTCCATATTTGGGCTAGGAACCACTCATCTTAGGGCCTGAGTTGGACTTAGACTCCACAGCACCGTGGCAAGACTTAGCACGACACACGATGAGCAAGTATCTAACCACGATCCAAGTCCAAGCACGGCCTGAGTTTAGGGATGGTCCAGGTATTGGTTACGCACGGCCCAATTTAGCCACAACCCCTTCAAAAATTGGTAGAAAATCAAAAAGAAACGTAGATAACAAGTCTCAAAGTCGGTTGAGAAACCAAAAATTTTCCCTTTACCATTTGGACAAGAATAGTGATTGAAATACTTTCTATATTTTTTTTACTCTCATTTAAGATAATACTATATTATTTCATAATTGTTTTTACTAAATCACGAATTAAAAAAATTAGAGATAATACTTAAATAGAATACTTATTTATATTTCAATGAAAATGCATGAAACTATATATTATATTATATTATATTATATACAGAATTAATAACATAAAATTAAATCTTTAATCCATGTTAAGGAATTTGAATTGAAATATTAATTTTATTAATTAGATTAAATGTAAAAAAATTTTGTTTCTATTTTCTTTTTTTTTTGGTTAAATTCTAAAAATTCTTGTAATTGATTATTTTAGATCTGAAGTTTAAATATTTAATTTTTAAAAAAAAATATTTTTTTTTCTTTCCCTTGAATTATATAGTTATTTATTTATGAACAATACACAGTACAATTTAAGTATAATGGACGAATCAAGTACGGTACAAAATGATTTAAGTGTAAGGAACAGTTCAGACACAACATAGTACAGGGTACAGGCAAGGTATGGCATGAGCGCATAATGCCTGAACTTTTGGACTGTATAAGGTTTATTATTTAAATTTTTAAATACGGTATGATATGACATAGAATATAAATAAGTTGTGTCTTAGCACAGCACGAATATCTAGGCTTAAAAAATGGACCGTGCCTGGCATAATACTAAGTATTTGACATGCTTAATTGTAAGTGAAATTTCCAAAAAAACAAATATAAATTATTTGTAAAAATTTTTTACCTTTTTTTTTTTTTTTGGTCCAAGTTCTTTTACCCGTTTTTTATCTGTCACCTCTTATCTGTCTTACCTGTCCCTCTTTTAGAAAAGCTACACGGCCTAGGAAGCGGCAGCAGACTGCACACTTCTCCAAAGCCCAGCAAAGGTTCACAAAGGCCAGCACGCAAGGCAACAAAGTCCGGCACTACAAAGAAGCAAAAGGGGCAAGTCCACATTTCCAAAGCTTTTGGCAGCAAGTCCAGCAAACAAAGGGGACTTTAGATGGCCCTCCAAGGGCCTAAATGGCAAGAGACCCAATAATCTTAACCGAAAGAGACGTTGGTTAGACTTTTGGCTCTGTAATCTTCTCCGTCAATGTTAGCTCTTTTTCACAGGACTTTCAATTTTTATAGTGCTTTTGTGCATTTGTGTAAATGAAATCATTGTTTCTTTGTTGATATCTTTCAGAACCTCAAGTCAATTTACACAATATGCACGGAATGCAATTTTTTTGAAATTCATGAAAATTAAATTACACGTTTCGCCCCATTGTGTGAAAAACAATATGCACAAGACAAGTCGTCTCCTTTCCTTGATTGTCGGTTTTTTTTTTTTGGGTCAAAAAATGTTGGTTCTTAAATCAAATTATAAACAACCGTTTACTAACACATGGAGGGTGTTCCTCAGTTTTTTGTGGATTGTGTGAGCGGCAGTCCCCTACTAGATTGTTTACTAGCTCATTTAGAGATTCCCTTAATCTTTCTGGCTGGCCTTGTGTCCTTTTACTAACTAGCTCTAGGATGAACTTTCAGCAAAGAAACTGTTCTGCAATGGTACCTTGTCAGTTTTGAGTCCCCATGTGGGTGCTTGTGAGATTCTATGAGAATCTTGAATGCTTTGGTCACGGTTATGTTTCTGACATTAAGGAAGAAAGGAAAATGTGCTCTTCATGGATGTTGCTATATGAGTACAAAGAGGAATCGTTCAGAAAAAAAAAAAAAAAGTAAAATGTACAAGGTTTCTCTCTGTTGCTTTTGGAATGTTGGTTGTTTAGAAGAATTTGGGCAGTTTCCTCCTCTCTCTCCCAAACGACGATTGCAGACCTTTCCTTTTGTGAAGGGACCCTCCTTTTTATATCCAATTTGGCTGGTTATGAATGGCCATTTTGAGATTCTATAATTCTTAGCTTTTTTTTTTCAATTAAAAAGTTCAGGGTTATACTGAATTAGTTCTTTTTTTTTTTTTTCCATAAATGTCTCACTTCTTTTCTTAAATTAAAATTTAAGATCTTAAGAATAAAAGTAAATATAGGAACATTTTTAGCATTATTTTATTTATTTAATTTTTTATCTTTGAAGAGGGTTATAATTTTTAGCTTGTTAAGGTTTTTAGCATTATTTAACTGTACTTGTTGTCCTCTTCCTCTTTTCTTGGATTTTTTTTGGTCAAAATGGAGGCATCAACAGCCAGTACATTAGTCAATTACAATGGAACGGGCCACCGAACCCCTATTTCATCTCGCCACAGCAACGGTTTAAATGCAGAGGGGGCTTCGTACAGCGGGTGGACACCCGGCGGCTTTGAAAAGGCTAAAGCCATATTTGAGTTAACTTTGAAAAGAATATAATATATATATTATATATATTATCTATATATATATATATATATATATTATTTTTTTTTTTTAAAAGTAAGGAGATTAGTATTTGATTAATTTTTTTAAATTATCATTTGATTATACTTATTTTTTTATATGATATCGTAAAAGTAACTGATTGAAAAATATGTCGTGATTACTTTTTGTTATTTTTTGAGCTGTTTTTCAGTTTTTAATATTAATAATAATTTATATAGACTAAAATACTATCAAAAAAATATTTATTTAAATTTATTATTTTTTTACTTACCACTTGAATATGATTTGTTAGTTGTTACTCAATTTTATTAATATTGATATAAACGAAACACTTTTATTTTTCAAAAATTATTAAATATTTTTTTAATTCAAATTTTCATTAATATTGATACTTTAAAAAATATTTTCAATATTATATTTTTTATTATCTAGTAAATATTATATTTTTTTAAAAAATAAAAATTAAGTAAAAAAATTATTAATATTATTTATAAAATATTTATTCTAAAAATAAAAATTATAAAATATAGAAATAATTTTGTTAATATAATACATTAATCTAGATTAAATACTTAAATCAATCATTTAGTTATTCAACAGTAATAATAAGTAAAAAGTTAACTAAATATTTTATTAATTTTTTCAGCAATCATTAATAGACAACAGCAATCAGCAAACAGCAATAATAATCAGTAGCAGCAATTAGCAGTGGCAACCAGCAACAGTAATATTGAATAAGTAAGTCAAACAGACCCTAAATCAGCTAATGAATCCGCAACGCTATTGACTTCTCTATGCTCATGGGGGAAAGTTACTGTCCAATTCTTCCCCATCAATGCTCTGCATCCCTCAATAAGATTCGCTTATGGGTGAGTCTCCACTATTCCTTCCTTAATCTCTTTTCTTAGATTTTATTGGTTTGCTTACACTCTAAACCACCTTTTTTTTTAATTCATCAGAGCTGATAATCTAGTGGTAAGAAAAGGGTAAAGGCGAGCGTCAAAGTTTGGGTTAAGTGTATTGGGCATGATTGGGCCTATTGATTTTGGGTCTCCTTTGATGTAGTCTTGACTTGTGGGCTTGAAGCTTCGACCTTTGTATGTTGTGGACTCTTTTCGGCTGCTGTATTTGTTCCCTTCTCGACCCCCCCCCCCCCCCCCCAAAAACGGATCCCCAACTGCTGTGTTCCTTTTGTAGTTGCCGACAGGTCACTTATGTAACAGGCTGTGGGCCCCTTTGCTTTATTGTGTAGTTTGACCTTTAATGGGCCTCCGGTCTTAAGAATAAGATAATAACTGGACGGGTCTTGCCTAAGAAAAGGGAAGGGCCTCCTGGAGAGCCCAATAAAGCTTTGGGCAGATTTGGGCTACAGGTGACCTTAAAGAGCTGCATGCCGGCATCCGAAGTCTGGGTCAGGTACAGATATCTCTATCGGCCTTGTCTAAAGCCCAAATGATGGTTGAGGCATTCATTCATTTCTTTCTGAGTACTGTTACATTTTCGGACAAAAATGTAATCAAAACGCTACCCAAATGTAATTGATTATATTTGATTTGTAACTGTCTGTATTTCAAGTGCAATCAAAAATAAGAAGAAAAAATTACTATCATTTCTTTTCTCATGAAATCTAACTGATTGCACATCAAATCTGCTTAACTGCATTCGGACAGTATTTCGGACACTCTTTCTTCTAGAAATCTAACTTTGTCCTTTCTTAATTTAGGGTTTGGTTTTTGACTTGCATACATGACGGATTGGCTTGGTGGTGGTGCCCTCTCCCTGCCCTGGCGATACCATCTTTTGTCCCAGCTTCCCTTGGAGCTTGGTTCTCTGTTGCTAAAAGACACTGTTGGTGTGCAGTGGCCTAGGAGGGTGTCTGAAGCCTCTTTAGATTTAGATTAGCTTGTGTGTTATGAGTGTATTACCCACCTTTGGATAAAAAAAAGAAAAAAAAAGTTAAATGCATTTAATTCTCACGTGGTTCGATCGTTTTGGTTTCAATTTAAACTAAAAAATCTGTTGTGATTTTTAATTTTAACAATTAAGTTCCATGACAATAAATTAGTTACATCCAAGTAGTTTTATGATTACAGAAACCTCATCAACCATACTGGCTCAAATATTTTTATATCAACATATGTAATACACTAAAAGTAATAAAAATTATGAAAGATATAATATGAAAGGCACTTTAAATATATGTTGAAATTTAATTTAAGAGATATATGATATATTTTCATAATTTTAATAAAAAAAATTAACAATTACAAAATGATGTAATTTTCATTTATTTCTATTAATAGACGTAACAAACTTTTGACTAAAGGAATAAATTGTAAAAACCAAAAACCATTAGAGGGTTTGTTATCCAATTGAAACCACATAAAAATAAAATACAAATCAACTAAATCACAAGAGATTAAGAATAATTCTAAATCACATGAAATTTGGCTCACGACTCCGCGTAAATGACGTGGAGCTCTTGTTTTTCCTTTTTTTTTTTTTTCTCTTTTTTATTTATTCTAATGGAGCACTTCTTTTTTTTTTTTTTATTGTTTCTTCCTATTAATTTAGGAAAATTAAATAGATCCAAGTGCACTGCCTCAGCAACAAAAAAAATTGAAATTTTTTTTAAAAATCAAAATTTAATGTACTATTACATATATTTAGAATAACACAGACCTAAAGTGTTATTTTTTTAAAATAAAAGAGAGAGAATATAATAAATAACAAAAAGAAAAGCAATTTTTTTTTAAAACAGAAAAATAACTGCTTCTCGTGCGCAGTTGTGAACCCTAAATTCATGCAAAATAGCATGACCCAAGGATTAAATGCATTAACTCAAAAAAATACTTTTTAATAGCATCTTATTTTTTTTGCTTTATTGGGAAACTTATTAGGCCATAAGGGATAGCTCTCGTTTTTATAAATTTTGCGCACTCCCTTTATAAGATTAGAGTCTAATACTTTTAGAATAAAATATTATTTTGTATCCTTCATTTTCTATTTTTCCTTTTTGCTTATTCTTTCCTTCTTCTTTTTCTTTCGGAGAGCAAATCAAAATTGTTCCGCAACGAGGATTGGCAATGGGGCAGGCGTGGCCAGAGATAGCAATCCTGATCCTCACCTCATTTTTAAACTCTATCTCCATCTCCTTCCCTACTCCTACCAGGGATAGAATTTGACGTCTCCTCCCCATCCTTGCTAGAAAATAGGATCTCCGTCCTTAACCGAAAATTATATCATATAACTCAAACTTGTATAAAGAATGGGACTTAAAGCAAAGTTGCAAATTATTTCAACAACATTCTATAACAAAAAATTCATCCTCTAGCATCCAAAAACACCAAACAACCCACTCTATAGTATTCACCTACTCTAAACACAAACCTTATAAGTTTTGATGTTACTCTATAATATTCTCTTTGCCACACTTCTCGTGTCAACAACTCAACTTTTGTTTTTAGATAATTTGTTACCATCTAATAATTAAACTATTCCATTAATAAAAAAAAAAAAAAAAACCTCAGTGCATTGTATTAGGTGTCAAGCGTAGTTAAAAAAAAAAAGAAATCCAAAAATTCCTCACCGCAATTGTTTTAGTTCCGTTTTTCTAAATGTCTGCACTACAGTGACCCACATGCATTAAGGATAGAGTTCAAGAATGGAGGCCTAAAAAATCTATGCGTGATTTGTTAGGTTTTAATTAATTGAACATTACGTTATTAACTGAATAATATCACATAACAATAATGAGAAGTACACACATTCTAATTATAATCTGTAACGAGTAAATTTCGAGCCTGTAATAGTTAGACCAAAAAATATAAACAATAAATTACAATAAAAAATTATATATAAAAAAAAAATACGTGAGGTCGATCTTCGTAAATCCTCTTATTAGTGTTTCTTTTTTGACTCCGTCAAAGGCTGCACGAGCTTGATTTTGACAGAAATAATTTCCACAGTTTATCTTGAATTGGGTAGACTGAAACTGGATCTGATATGGACGTTTAGACTACAGTTAAGAACCGCAGAGACCTGATCTGAGCCGATCTGGCTTAATTTTACTGAGGGTCGAAGGGACTTATTCTCGGATGAACTACCTGGACTTTACTGAGAGCCGTATGAGACTTGATCCCAGTCGGATTTGTACTATTTTGATATTTTCAGATCTATATTTTCATAAATTCAGATTTAGAGCGATTAGAGAATATAAACCTAAAAATAACCTTAGAAATAGAAACAGTAAATTTTTTACGGCTTACCCCTGAAATATCTCTCAAAAAGGAGTTAGGAGAGTATACTGCAGAGTAAAACACATAGGAAAAGGAGAAATTTTCTTGAGAGATTTTCAAAATTTTCTTTTTCTCTCAAATTTTCTGTATTTTTCTATTTACAAATTTGCTGAATATGTTTCGAATTGGGGGCCGAGCGCCTATTTATAGGGTTACTTTCAATGTAAAAACATTGTGTGAAATGAAGAAAATTAAAGCTACCAACTGCCGACCACAGTAGTCAATTTTTTTTTTTTTGCCTTTTACAAATGCCCCCACTTCAAGAGTCGGTAAAGAAAAACTTTGCAGACGTGATCCGCACCGAGTCTTGAAGTCCAGTTTGAAACTTGAAATGTCCTGATGAACATTGAATGTTGAAGTGTTCTAACTCTGATTATGCCTGCTGTTGTTGGATCGCAATAGGAACTCGATACGATCTTGAGAAAGTTAGCACCTCAGCCAACATAAAAATTGACATTCTGCCTCCAGGTGCGATCGAGCTTCCATAACTCGCAAAAGATTTTTTATATGTCTTAAAGTTCCATAGCTCTGGTGAGGATGATCCGGTGGATAAAGAACTTGAACCTTCCCATGAGGAAGGCCCAAAACTACAGAACTTTAAGACCGACACACAGAGAGACTGACTGTAGTGATGATTCCCAAGTCTGCTCCGACGTAAGGAGAGTAGTTGGAACTTTCCTGTATGTCGCCGCATCCAAAGGAAGATTAGAATGATTGCAGCTTCCCATCCCTCTGTGGTAGATGTGAATTAAGGAGAGTAGTTAGAACTCCATGACACCGATGGCGTTGGAGACTGAGTTTCGAGAGCTTTTAAGAATCCCTTGAGGAGGACTACTTCTTCTTTTCTTAACTCGTGCGCCTCGAACTTCTTAATCAAGGAACTTTTTGAGGCAAGTGCAGAGAGTAGCCATTTTCTTTTTGAGAAAAAGAAGAGCTGAGGGATGAGTATTACAACTCGGGCATGCATGATATATATATATATATACAATAAAGAGTTTTTTTTAAAAAAAAAAAGTCAAAAAGAAAGTACGCAGAATCGAGTAGGGTTATCCACGTCCCTTTCCCGCATAAAAGACAGAAGAGGCAGTGGCTGACGCGCGTCATGAAAGTCGTTACCGTGTGTTGCAGAAATCATTGCCATGTGTTGCAGAGGTCGTTGCCGTGTGCTGCAGAAGTCGTTGCACCTTATCTTATCAGCCGTCCTGGCGAGGCCCGAGGCGCAGCTCAAAGTCAAGCTCGGCCTCGTCTGGTGGGCCGATGATGTTGACGTCGCTGGAGCCTCCCGGCTGGTTGATGCTGCTGGAATATTCTGGGAAGAGAGGTAAAGTTTTGCCGGAATGACTTCCTTCTGCTAGAAAAGTCCCTCCTGAACTTAAGTACTTAGGAGAAATGAACCATTGACTGACTCCGTAAGACCACCAGGACCAGTACGCATGCTCCCACGGGTTACGGCTTTGATCATTATAGCCTGAAGAGACCATTGCAGTGGTAGAACTCGGACTTGCTTCATTTGAGGGCGAAGCTGTACCGGTGGGATCTATTATCGGAATGTCAGACTGTACTTTGGAAAAAGCAATTCTCAGTGCTGGTTTCTTCTTACTTCTCCGATTTTGGAACCTATAAAACATATTTTTTCCTTTGATCGTCCCGATCGTGAGACAAGTTGGTAAATCTGAGATGCATTAGCAATAATACTTTCATTGTTGTGGAAGACTTCCTCCAAAATTTGCAGTTGTGCCATGGTTGGTTGCCACCTTGTGCGGGATGACCTTTCTTTTCCCTTTTCTTGAGGTTCTGCAACTGGTTCCATCTTTCTTATGGCAGAGGAGCAAAGGTCTGGTAGGTGGTGAAGATCGGTTGAGGCTGATGCTGAGTTTCAGACTCAAACCCTCCGTCGCTTTTATATTTTTGGGCCGTTCACAGTTTATACTCATGCAGGCCAGGAGTTGGATTGGATTTTGAACTTGGGTTCTAGACTGTATCTGAAACTTGGAATTTTTGGGTTTTGGGCTTTGGATTGGATTTGGGTCGAGTGTTTGGACATCTTGACTTGGATTTTTGGATTTGGGTCGAGTGTTTGGGTTTTGGATTTGGATTTTTGGATTTGGGTTGAGTGTTTGGGTTTTGAGTTTGGACTTAATTTTCAGGCTTTTGAGTTAGGCTTTGAGTTTTTTGAATTGGGCTCAAGTGTTTGGGCTTGGATTTTCGGGTTTTGGATTTTCGCTTGGACTTTCAGATTGGAACTTCCAAACTTTTTTTTTTTGATTATTTTCTTTTTTTTTTTTGATTTTTTTTTCTTTTTTTTGGATTTTTTTAAAACATATTTACACATAATACTGTTTCAGAAACTTATCATTGATCCGCCCAATTCAGACGCCTTCTTGGTTTTGACAGCATGTAAGTGTTGTGAGAATAGGCTTCCTGCAATGAGTATGACCCGTCCCATTTGGAAGTAAGCTTGTCACCAAGCCGATGATTCATGTTGATGGGCCGTTGTACTGCAAGAACAAGGTTTCCAACTTGAAAAGATCGAGGGAGGACCCTGCGGTTGAACGTGTTGGTGAGCCGGACTTGATAGCACTCAACTTACTGTTGTGCTTTGAGCCTCCTTTCATCTACGGCTTCTAAATCATCCAAACGTAGGCGAGCATTCTCCTCCTATGTGAGTTCTTCTAGAACAGCCATACGTAGAGATGGAATATGTGTTTCCAACGGCAGTATTGCTTCAACACCGTAGACAAGTGAGTATGGCGTCGCCTGTGTTAGAGTCCGATAAGTTGTACGATACGCCCATAATGCCTCCGGAATTATGTCATACCAATCTCTTTTGGATTTAGAGACTACCTTTCGCAATATGTTGCATAAGGTCTTATTGAATGCCTCGGCCAAGCCGTTAGCCGGGGCATTGTACATGTATGACTTGTACTGCTTGAACTTGAACTTCTCGCAGAGCTTGTCAATCAAGCTGTTGTAGAACTACTTACCATTATCAGTGATGATGAATCGAGGGACTCTATAACGATAGATCAGCTGAGTCCAGATGAAATTGGCAACATGCTCCTTCTTTACCTCTCTAAGTGGAATAGTTTCGGCCCATTTTAGGAAGTAATCTATTGCTGCGAAGATGTAAATGTGACCTAAGGATGACTTTGGCAAGGGCCTCACTAAGTCGAGACCCCGAGCTTCAAAGAGCCAGGACGAGACAGTTGGATGCAGTGGCTCCGGTGGTTGATGTATGTAATTGGCATGAAATTGATAAACTTGATAAGTTCTAGCAAACTCAATGGAATCACGTACCATGGTTGGCCAGTAGTATCTCATCCTTCTGAGCTGAAAGTGCAACTTACGCCCTGATTGATGTCCGCCACAAACACCAGAATGTGCTTCGATGAGAGCTTGTTTTGTCTCTTCATTGCATAGGCAGCGAAGTAAAACTCTATCAAAAGACCTTTGATACAGAGCATCCTTGAAATATATGAAGCGGGGAGCTCGTCGTTGAATTTCTGTCTTATGAAGACGATCTTCGGGCAGCTTCCCGTGCTGTAGGTAGTCAATGATTGGTTGGCGCCAATCTTCGTCCTCCTCGAGACGTACAAATATAGCGTTGGCTGCTGTAGTTTCTTCATCATCCTTTTGTGGCACTATCCATTTCTGGCATACAGCAACAACTGTAGCCTGGATTTCTGACTTTGCAAGAGAAGTGGCCAAGTTAGCCAACGCGTCTGCCTGAATATTTTCTCGTCGAGGCACATGCTCCAAGGTGATGTTTTCAAATTTATCCATTAGCTGTCGAGCACGTTGATGGTAAGGCGCAAGGTCCTCTTTCTTCTCATCATACAACCCTGTAAGTTGGTTGATGACGAGCTGGGAATCTCCATGGACTTCTATAGTTGGAATCTTCATATCGATAGCCATTTGAAGACTAATGATTAAAGTTTGGTATTCAGTAACATTATTTGAACATAACTCACCAAGAATGATAGCATATGGTAGTATTTGTTGTTGAGGACTGACAAACACTATGTCGGCACCAGCACCATCACGTTTTGCTGCACCATCAAAGAACATCATCCATGGTGGCAATGTCTCAATGTAAAAGACCTCTTCATCCGGAAGATCGTCTGTGAACTTCCAATCGGACGGGACAGGGTGATCTGCAAGGAAATCTGCTAGAGCTTGTCCTTTGACTGCTTTTTAAGGCACGTAGACAATGTCGTAGCTCTGTAGGATTACTGCTTACTTGACAAGTCGTCCTGACAAGATCGGTCTAGATAAGATATATTTGACAAGATCAGCTCTGACAATGAGACGTACTGTGTGAGCTTGCATGTGGTGCCTCAGCTTATCAATGACAAAGAACAGTGCTAGACATGTCTTTTCAATGGGCGAATAGCTCAACTCCGGACCGTTTAGTGTTCTGCTCAAGTAGTACAGGGCAACTTCCTTTCCCTGCTCATTTTTCTGTGCAAGCAGGGCTCCCAAAGATCTTTCATGCGCTGCAATGTAGAGAATCAACGACTTTCCTTGAATTGGAGCACTCAGGACTGGTGGATTGGAAATGTACTTCTTTATGCTCTCGAAGGCTTTACTACAAGCTTCGTCCCACTCGAAGTTGACATCCTTCTTCATCAACCGATGGAAAGGTTGACATCTCCCAGCTAAGTTGGAAATAAAACGACGAATGTATGCCAGCTTTTCTTGTAAACTTCGCAGCTCGTGCAGGTTTTTAGGTTCAGGCATCTTTTGAATTGCCTCAACCTTTGACTGATCAACTTCAATTCCACGATGGCACACTACGAACCCAAGAAACTTTCCTGATGTGACACCGAATGCGCACTTGAGAGGGTTCATTTTAAGCTGATGCCTGCGAAGTCTTTCAAATACCGTCTTGAGATCCTCGAGGTGGTCTTTGCGCTTCTTAGTCTTTACAACTAAGTCATCAACATAACATTTTACAATCTTGTGCAACATGTCATCAAAATTTTTTTGCATAGCACGTTGATAAGTGGCACCAGCATTTTTTTTAATCCAAACGGCATAACTTTGTAGCAATATATACCTTTTGGGGTGCAAAATGCTGTCAACTCTTCATCTTCTGATGCCATTCTGATTTGGTTATAGCCTGAAGAACCATCCATGAAGGACAATGCTTCGTGACCTATTGTTGCATCGACTATGATCTCCGTTATTGGCAATGGAATGTCATCTTTCGGACAGGCCCTATTAACATCTCAAAAATCAACACATACATTTAACTGTCCATTCTTCTTTCTTACCGTGTTGGCAATCCACGTTTGGGTATGTGACCTCTCGGATGAAACCAGCATTGATCAGCTTGTTAACCTCCTCCTCGATTTGTGGAATTAGTTCTGGGCAGAACCGTCGTTGTGGCTGCTTGACAGAACGAATACCCCTTTTTACCGCTAGACGATGCACCGCAATCTTTGCGTCAAATCCAGACATTTCTTTGTAACTCTATGCGAACACGTCCCTGTATTGACTTAATACCTGAACATATTCTTACTCTTCTTCTACAGTAAGTAAAGCATTTACAATGTAGGTCGAGGATCTTTCGGAGAGTCAAGATTGACCTCCTTAAATTCATCAACAGTTGCTTGACCACTATCTTCAAATTTTAGGGGAGCCTCCTTTACTTCGCCGTCTGATGAGTCAGACTCAGCCTTCTCGCTAATTGTGACATGAAATGTAGAGCCCCTGACTTCATCTTCTTTGTTTGACTGGATAAGACTGTCTTGTTTGGTGGTGGTGGTGATGGCACGTGCATCAGCTGTAGATGGTAGTGATCCACACTGGTGACTTCTCCTGATAGCCTAAACCAGGTCGAGATGTTGAAGTTTGAGCAATGGCGTCACTTGTAGATGGTAGTGTACCCATTGTGCTCGGGTTTGAGAAGTCATAGCTCGCCTTGACCAAAAGCTTATATGCATTAGGATCAAATCCTTCGTGTGTTCTTCTTTCTGGAAGTGAGCCGCCTTTGACTGCCCCCGTGTGTGGTCTGACGAAGCCTTTTAATGGTTTTGAGGACAAAACCAACTCAATCTTTGGTATCGACAGAGTGTAAGTGTCCTTCAAGTCGTGCAATTCCTTTGTTTTGGGTTGGCTATGTCATTACTCCTGTTTAGAATCAACACAATAAGAGAAAGGGGGTTGACCTTATGGGCGTCGTGACTTCGGCACATAACGTAGGACTGGAGTGGATCTTGAAGATGGAGCCTCCTACAGGCAAAGTTCGGCAGACTGTGGCTGCTTCTCACCTGTTAGGGTCTGCACTGTTGGATTGCCGCCTTTTATACTCGTACGAAGCAGGAGTGTGTTGGTGAACTGTTCGCCTTTTATACTCGTGCGAGGCAAGAGTGTGTTGTTGAACTATATTGTCGCCTTTTATACTCGTGCGAGTCAAGAGTGTTGAACTGTGGTGGATTGATTATCACCTTTTATACTCGTGCGAGGCAGGAGTGCTTTGTTGTGGAGCTGTTCGCCTTTTATACTCGTGCGAGACAAGAGTACTTTGTTGAACTGGTGAGCTGTTGAGCCGGAGAGTTGGTGAGCTGCTGATCTGCTGAGCTGTTGAGTTGGTGAGCTGTTGAGTTGTTGTGCTGCTGAGTTGGAATTTGATTCAGGTTTAAGTTTTACCCTCGAATCTAGATTTGGATTTTGAGTTGGAATTTGGATTTTGGCTTTGGGCCCGGATTTAACCGAGTTTATGTTTGGTTTCGAATTTGGGTTTGTTGGGTTTTGAGTCGGGATTTGAGATTTGCCCCCAAATCTAAATTTGAATTTTGATGAAGGATTCAGACAATGCACAAAAGCTTCAGACGTTTTTTTTTCTTTTTTTTTTCGTGCTTCTTTTTTTTTTGCTTTCTTTTGCACTTCTTTTTTTTAATCTTTTTCTCTTTTTTAAAATTTTTTTTGGTTTTTTTTGAATTTTTTTATTTTGTTTTGTTTTTTTCTTTTTTTTTTTGAGATTTTTTTTTAATCATAAGAGTAGTTTAGAAATTTACCGTTTGATTTGGTCAGGTTGAAATGCATTTATGACCTGATGACATGTAAGCATTTGTTCGAATTAGGCATAACCCGTCCCACTTGGAAGTGAGCTTGTGGCAGAGTCGGTACTCTCGTCCTTCTGTTGGCTTGATTGGCTAAGAATTGTGCCCCCAATTTGAGACGATTGAGGATGATCTTTGTAGTTGACTGCATTAGTGGATCAGATTTGGTAATGTTTAATTTGACGTTTCTCCTTACGAACGGCTAACTTGTTTTCTATCACGTCCTCTAGCTGTTGGAGAGATAACAATTCTTGATCTAATTCCTCCAATCCTTTGTTGAACTGTGCAATTCTGCTATCCAATTTTGTGAACATGTCTTCTATGCTAGCAGCGTCTGTCATCATTTTATCAATGTTGGCAGATGATGCCCCATGAAAGACAGTTGTGGAGGGCTCTTCTAGTTTCTCCATGCTTGCTTCTGCATAACATCTCGGACCTTGTTGTTGGGCAGAATTTGATGCTCTACCCCTAACTTCGGTGGGGGTAGGTGATCGACTCCTCCGTTTGGTGACAGAGTCACGTGAGAAATCTAACTGTTGTATGAGTTGCAAGTCTTCAATTTTTAATTTTGTTGGTGGCGAGGAAGTTTGTTCTTCCGCAAGTCTGTGGACTCATTTGAGTGGTAAGGAATTGTGTCCGTCGGCGGGTTTGTGATCCTGCATACCCGGGTACGGTAGTTGATGCAGAAAGTGTTGCGACTGTCCACTTTGGTACCATTTAATGTGATGGATACCTGTTAAAAATTTTTTTCGTCTTTTTTCTCTGTTTTGTCTTTTGTCTTTTCTTTTTTTCTTTTTCGCTGCTTCTTTTTTTTTCTCTTTTTTTTTGTTTTTTTTTTAGGAACAAGAGATGAGAGGTGAAGAGGTCCCACCGAGTGTGTCAAAAATTTGTAACGGGTAAATTTCGAGCCTGTAACAGTTAGACTAAAAAAATACAAACAACAAATTACAATAAAAAATTGTAAAAATAAAAGAAAATTTACGTGGGGTCGATATTCGTAAATCCTCTGATTAGTGTTCCTTTTTTTACTCTGTTAAGGGCTGCACGAGCTTGATCTTAACAGAAATAATTTCCATAACTTTATCTTGAACTGGATAGACTGAAACTGGATCTGATTTGGACGTTTAGATTACGGTTAAGAACTACAGAGACCTGATCTGAACTGATTTGGCTTAATTTTACCGAGGGTCGAAGGGACTTATTCTCGGATGAGCTGCCTAAATTTTACTGAGGGTCGTATGAGACTTGATCACAACCGGAGTTGCACTATTTTGATATTTTCAGATGTATATTCTCATAAATTCAGATTTAGAGTGATCAGAAAATATATAAACCTAAAAATAACCTTAGAAATGGAAACAGCAAATTTTTTAGGACTTACCCCTGAAATATCTCTCAAAAAGGAGTTAGGAGAGTATACTGCAGAGTAAAACACGTAAGAAAAGGAGAAATTTTCTTGAGAGATTTTCAAAATTTTCTTTTTCTCTCAAATTCTCTGTATTTTTCTATTTACAGATTTGCTGAATATGTTTTGAACTGGGGGCCGATGGCCTATTTATAGGGCTCCTTTCAATGTGAAAATATTGTGTAAAAGGTAGAAAATTAAAGCCACCAACTGTGCAGTTGGTGGCTTTTGGTCACTATGGTCGGCAATTGCCGACCACAGTGGTCAACCTTTTTTTTTTTTTTCCTTTTACATAATCTCTCAACTAATATTCACGTCAGTCACACAATAAACTAAAACGTTTTAATTTCTTATATACTAAACTCTAACAACTTCTATTCTGACTCTAATACTAAAAATATAATAATTAATTATAATTCTACTAAAATACTAAATCCTAATTTTAAACGATTCTAAATTAATTTCAACATTCTTCCTTAATTTTGATTCGGTTTTACATTCATTTATAGCATCGGCTTCACTTAACAAAATTTTCAAACTTCAACTTTGTTTTTAAAATTCTGCATCACATCAACAACTTCATGATTTTATCTGGAACCTTGACTCATCTTTTCATTAGTTCACAATCTGCAAATAAACTTTCAAATTATCATCAACGTGAATATTAGGAGTTTCTTATTGGTTCACAATTCTTCCTTTGAATTCTTCTAATTGATTTTAACTTGGTTTTTGACATTGTTTGACTGATTCTTGCTTAACCTTTCAATTTTTTGAAAGAATTTGTGACAAACGACCTTATACCATAAGGTCCTGGACTTCATTCTCCACGACACATAATGTGACAATTGAAGAGTACTTTACTTCACCTCTTAATTTGTTTTCTAATCATACATGAAAAAATTGAACTGACGTATCATTAACTTTCAACTGAGCATCTTAGCTCTTAACAAACTGAGCGTTTTAACTCTCAGTAGCATCTTAGCTCTTAACAAACTGAGCGTTTTAACTCTCAGCATAACATGTCCTTAATTCTGAACTTTCAATTAGCTCCACAAGTCCTCACATCTGAGCATCTCCTATCTCTCGATTGTTAATGTCTTCTAAATTCAATTTAAGAACTCTTCTTCAACTCCAAATATTGTTTTTCTTCATGACTACTTCGTTGTATATTGATTGCTTCAATATTGTCCCTATAAATTAAAACTCTTCACTTCTTTTTCCTTTTTTTCTTTTTTTTTCCTCCCCATACCCATAATCATCATATCATCAAATTTGATCCAATCTTTTTTGTTTTTTATGGACATCCAATCCTTGGATCTGTAAAAAATTCTCTCCTTATCTTTCATCAAAATTTTCATTTTGACCCTCTTCTTTTTTTCCTTTTCAATTTTACCCCAAATTGTTCTTCATTTCTTTTTTACCCAACATTTCCTCCTTTTTCTTCTTCCTTTTTTTTCTTTTCTCCTCCTCCCTAAATCTTACCTCCACCGATGAAGATGAACGTCGGCGCCGGACGACAAGCGACTTTGGCCGGTGGCAAAGATACCGCGGCGATTATTGAAGGACGATGGGAGGAAAGAGGTGAACAACGGTGGAGGAGGGGGCGAGACTGTCGGTGGCAGATTCAAAAACGGCAATCGACCGTTTTTTCGGCGAAATTACGGTGCGTCGGCACTTGAGGCTTGTAGATAGGCAGCCTTTGATGAAGAAGACAATGATTCCATATTGCAACAGTGGACAGAATGGCACGCAAATGTTGGAACAACGGTGGCTCAAGCTTCAGTTTTATGTAGATCTGCCGCGTTTGAGATGGCTTTGGGGTGCGTGGCAGTCAGATTTCGTCTGATTGGCATATTGCGGTCCCAGGGCTTGCTTCTGGCGACAAACAACAACTTCTGAGGGTGTGTGTTGTAGCGCGTGGGACTAACTGTAGTGGTCGGTGGGGCAGTCCAGCAATGTTGGTAGCAGCTCTTGGAGATTCCTGCTGCCTGCTTTCCTGCTCAGATTATTAATCAGATTTTCGCAAATTTTAGATCAAATTCTTCGTATAAAATAATCGATTAAAATATCTGGTGTGACTGGTTTCTCCTGGGGTGACTGGTGGTAGCTTTTGATAATGCTTCGTTTCGTCTATATGCTTGATGGCAACTCTATTTCGTTAGCTTAAGATTCGAACTAGCTCGACATAACTTTGGAATTAGCCCTTATTTTCGGTCAACTAAATCTAATTTGGTGGCAATAGCTTCTTTATCTCAATTCTCAATCGAACAAACTTTGATAAAATTTCAAGATCATGATTTTGAACTTTTATTGACAGGTGCTCCTCTGCACCTGGAGACTCAATACTCTTCTCGACAAGTCTTTCTTCGTACTCGGAGATCAACACAATTCTCAACAGGATTTCTTTTACTCTTGGAGATACAACACAATTCTCGTCGAGTCTATTTACACTTGGAAACACAATTTTTTGATAAAACTTCCTAGATCGAATTTGATAATAGCTCCCGGATCACTGATAATGGCTCCCGAATTGAACTAGCTTTAATATCACTGTTGGAACTCAATTAGTTCTGATACTATTGATAAATTTTAATTAACTTAACACTACTTTATTAACTGAATAGTGTCATACAATAATAATAAGAAGTACACACACTTTAATTATAATTTCTTAACTAATATCTACACCAGCCACACCAATCACACAATAAATTGAGACAGTTAATTTCTTATGTACTAAATTATAACAATTTTTATTCTGATTCTAATACTGAAAACATAATAATTAATTATAATTCTACTAAAATACTAAATCTTAATTTTAAACGAATCTGAATTAATTTCAACACAATTATCCAAAAAAAAAATATAACAAAAAAATATTTTAATAATTTTATCTTCGATAATATATATTATCTAATGATCATAGAAAAGTAAAATAATAAATAAATATAATAGGGTGGAAACAGGGACAAGGATGAGATGAAAACTATCAATCTCATCCCCATGCCCATCTCCACGAAAAAAAATGGAGATGAGGAATCCCTACCCCGGTCTCAAGTGAAACTTAATTGATCCGTCCTTATTGAAGCAGGACCGGGCAAATTTCTAAGGGAATAAAGATTTTTGCCATGCCTATATGCGACCATCATATGCAGAGAGTGTGTGGGCGTGAATATAGCGACCCTTATTGGGCTAAGATAAAATAGAAATACAACAACGTTTTATGTTATTAATTTGTTATGATCCACGGAAATAAAGCATAAACTAAACTTTAGCATGAAATGAGTGCAGCTATTTCAAAGGGCCCAAGCTCACAACAAGTCGTTGGTCATCTAAACATTGAAAGGAACTCTAGTGTAAAACAAGCATATAAGGAAAATTTATATATGGTAGTTCAAGGACTGAAAGAAACAAGCATTCATGTAACAAAATTCCTTTTTTTTTTTTTGTGCGAGAAACAAAATTACTTATTGAAAACAAACTAAGCTTCATGATATTAAAGAACACGGTATTACCATGCAGCACATAACGAAAGGACGAGTAGCAGCTAGGTTATTTTTGAGCACTCCTTTTCATCCTTCAAAGCCCCGGATCCCCCGTCCTCAGCATAATCAAATACTGTCCAAATTTTTTGGGTAGGCGGAAGAAAAAAAGTTTAAGTCTAGTTAGACGGTAAGTTAGACATTACAGATATCAACAATTAAAAAAGTAGAATTAGGAAATAAATTAGACATATAACACATACACGCAGTTGATGCTGTTAGCTATGCAAGTTTTAGGCAGAGAAACAAGCGTTGAACGAATAAGATTGTCCGGATCAGAGGCATAAATATCCAATAAACAACCGCAGATTTTTATATTACTTGACATGTTCTTTGCCCAGTTGGTAATTGCTGTGCAGCATGGTTTCCCGGGATGGCCATGAGCCCCCCGAGTTACATAGTTCATGCAGGATGACAAGGCCCATGGCAGGTCGCCGCAGTCAATATAGATAGCGATGGCAGATGAAAGAAACAGCAATAGAATAGAGAGAGTAGAGAGAGAGGAAGACATTTTGGAAACAGATTTTTTTTCGGTGGGGGGGGGGGGGGGGAGAAGTGTTTTTGGATGTTAAGGAAGTATCGGTAAAATAGAGGTCCCCAAAAAGGATGGAAGTTTTGATCAATCAACGTTTCTAAGAGAAAAAGTTCCAAATCGAACTCAAAAGACTTTTTGCAACAGTTATACTTGGCAATTAAATCCCATCAGGTATACTTGGCAATTAATTCCCATAAGTTATATCCCAACAGTAGCTATGAGGTTCTGATGTTCATGACGCAACCTTCTTTCATCGTTTAATTGGTTCCATTATTACCCGCATACGGATGTCATGCTCTTTTTTTTTTTTTTTTGAGTTATTTATAAAAAAATCATATTCAATAAGGTGAAAAGATTAGAATTGCTTGTACGAATTAATTGTAATGATTCATCACAGATAATTTAGCGGAATCCTTGGAATCTTCCAGCTGTTAAATTCACATTCGACATTCATCTAGGTTCTTAATAGGAATTGATAGTCCAGAACACCTCCAACTAGTTAGGGGTTTTCACAAAACCACCCAATCCGTAAAAAATCTTCGAATTCAATCTGTTGACATCCGCACCCACCAAAATTAAAGAAAAAAAAATACAGGTAGTTTTCAATTCTTCTAAACCGCCAAAAGCGGATTGATCGCAGTTTAAAATTTATAAAAACCACAAATAACTAAAATGACTGCATAAATTAAAATGGTTTCAATAATTTCATTGTAGCGAGAATAACTGAAAAAGCTTAATTTATCGTGGGCAGTGTGATAGTATCGTGTCCCTTGCTAATGAATAAAGAAAAAGATAAAAAAGACCAATCAAGGGTTGTCCACAACTGACAGAGTTGGTAATTGGATGCTCTCATATCCCCAACAGACTCCAGGTAAATTAGAAAGAAATGGAACGAAACACTGCAATAAAAAATCTCCCAAAGGATATGAATTTGCATTTCAAGAAATTCAAGGTTTTTTATGTAATCTTGGGACTGGTTGAGCCACAAAATTTTTTTAACATGAAAAAAGATCTAAAAGTGTTAGAAAAAGTTCTTAAAAAAAAAAAAGTATCGGAAAAAACCGTGATTAACCGCTTGCAACCAATCCATAACTGTCATGTTATTTTAGATGGTTTGAAATGGATAATGGATTGGTTGCAGATTATGTTTTAAACAAACTTCCTTCGATGGTTTGAATACAATTTTTGTTATAAAACCATCCAAGTCAATCCATGAACACTCTTACCTGCAAACAAGAACTTTCATGCATTGAGAGAGGTCTTCCGTTGCCTGTACAGTGATCTTAGAAGCAGCATTCTTTCTTGACCAAAGACATTAGCTTTTAAACGTTTCCTAAATATGAAATGCAAAATTGAGGCACCTACATCCCTCTCTATGCTTTCGGCAGCTCTCAACGTTAATATTATTTAAACAAAAACCACAAAAAGCTTACATATTGGACAGAAAATTTTGGAATAGCATTAATTTTTGATAATCTTGCACCTGAGATCCAAGCTTCTTGATCCTTTAAAATAATTTTACTAAGAGAGACAGGAAGATTTCTGCCTGACCTTATGGCATTGTTTTGTTCATTCTTCCTTGGCAATATATAGATTTTCTACAGTTTCTCTTGCTTAAGTCTGCATTTTCCAGCTACTATTGATATTCTCCATGTTCATATCTAAAGCATGGGCCAACCTTTGAATTTTTGGCAGACTTTTAGTGGAAGATTTCCTAGAAGTAGTCTCTCTTGGCTGAGGGAACTGACCCAAAAGTGTATTAGCTGCAGACGGGAAGAGGGCTATTTCCCCCCTGACTTTGCCCCCCGAGTTTTTTCTCTTATACTGTGTTTGGGAGAGGGGAAAGTGGGGGGAGGGAAAGGAAAGTGAGAGAATTAAGTTAAATTGTTGTGTTTGGAAAATGTTTGAAAAGTGGGGGAGAGGAAAGTTTCTAATTCTTCTAATCCTCCCTACCCCACCAAAACTAATCCTCCAAAAAATAGGAGGAAAGTTGTTAGTTCTCATATTAAAATTAAATGACTCAATTACCCTTACATAATTTAAAAATTACAATTTTACCTAAACAAAATATCTTAATAGAATTTATTATGAAGGTAAAATTGTTATTTCAACATATTTATATTCTTCTCCCCACTTTCTACCATTTCCCAAACAAAAGAATTTTATAATTTTCCTCCCTCCCATCACCTCTTTCCAAACACAAGAGAGGATATAAAATATTCTCTTCCTCTAATGATCCTCTCATCCACTTTCCTCTCCCTCACTTTCCTCTCCCTCAAGAATTTTATCCAAATACAGTGTTAGTCTCGTCCGGAACTTTCATGGTAGATCCACGTTCTGATTCTATTACACAAAAATAACAAAGCATTATAAAATCATAGAAAAATAGAAGACAATAAATGATAACACGCAAATATAGATGAGCAGGTTTGTCTAAGATTGAAAAACTATTTTGAAAATGATAACATGCAAATAGAAGACAATTCCTTAGATTATACATAAAAATGACAGTAACCACAATATCTTCTTAAACTAAATCAAAAAAAAAAAGAAAAAAAGAAAGAAATATGCTCAAACAATAGCATGTATGTACGTACTACAATATTTGCTTGAAAAAAATATTTTTTAAATTATAAATCTTTGTTTGTGTGCCTTTTTGTTCAACAATGACGCGGACCAAAACAAATTAAAGAATTATTTTCTATGTATATTTTCATTTTAATCTTAAAAATATTAAAAGACATTACTAATTTAACTACATATAACAAAAAATTTTTTAAAAAAATTATTATATATTAGATAACCGCTTACTTATCTTATATTTTNTTTTCTTCCTTCCTTATTCCTTCCTCTGACCTCAACCCACCTTTCCTTCTGTCCCCATCATTCTTTCTACCTTTCAAACCCCCAAAATCATTGTTTGTGGGGCTTTTTGGCATGTTTTTCGTTAGATCGGGCTCAAATAATGTCATTCACTGCCGTCCAAGCACCGGATCTACTTTCTTCGACGTTTTCCTATCATTTCCAAGGTCTTTGGTGGCGGCGCCACCGCCGAAACTGTCATGTCTGCTGCAGCCTCCACCACTGGCGCTACCATACCGGCTTCCGGTGAGCACGCTTCCGCCACTGTATTCGCCTCCAGAGCCGTTGTACCAGCCAGCAAGGCAAGTTCTGGAGCCCCCTTGCTGCTGATCGCGCTTATGCCGCCAGCACCGGCACAGTTGCTGCTCTTGCCACCTAAGTCTACCGTGCCATCAACCACCTTCTCTTTGCCACCGTCGCCTGACACCACCATCAGAAGGGACTGGAAATGCTACTGTTGGATGCTTTTTAATGGCAGGAGCTTATGTTGTCTTTTGTGTGGAATATTTTGTATTATATGTACTGCCTGCATTTATTTTCAGTTTCAAGCCTGTAATTTGGCTATTATGGGAATCGGTATCAGAGGTGCCCAAACGATTTATATGTTAAGTCCACTGACGTGTGGTACATGTTGTTGTAGGCAGCTTTATCCAACTGTATCTAATTCGGTTGATATATTTGGGTTTCGTCTCTACTGTTTTAATGATCATTTTAACCATTTGTATATAGCTCTTGTGCCAATTTTTCATCCTGCTTAATGCAAGTATTCTCGACGTTTTTACGTCGATTTCGTGTATGACTTCATTTAAGGGGATATGCATATTCTTTGTCCTAAACCTTTAGGTTTTTTTTACGTTTTTACGTTTGAGTCCTAAACTTTTTTGACATTTCATTTGAGTCTTAACCTTTTGATTTTCTACTAAATCAGTTCCTCTGTTTACCAAAAATGATCAATCTATTAAAAAATGATTTTAACTTTACAAAAAATTATTTAAAAAAAGATTAAATATATGAATTGAATGTCTTTTCTATCAAAAATATGCATGTTACCTATTTAATTCGTATATTTTTTGATTAAAAAAGTATTTAATGTGCATATTTTGTTAATGAAAAAAATATTTAATTCATGTATTTAACCTTTTATAAATGATTTTTATTAAATTAAACTCATTTATTAATGGATTGATCACTTTTTGTAACTTAAAGGACTGATGTAGTAAGAAATTAAAAGGTTTAAAACTCAAATGAAATATTAAAAAGTTTGAAGATTCAAATGTAAAAAAACCTAAAATTTTAGAATCAAAAATATGTATATCCCTTCATTTAAGTATTGATGAATTGATTCCGCTTTTAATAAAAAAAAAAAAAAGAATTTGGAATTGCTTTACTGCTTCCATAAAGCATTTCTTTCGACATGTGAAAATCCTGCGTCAAAGCTATTTATGACATCTACATACCTTATATTGCTTACCAAACATCTTGTTATCACTCGAAGCGTTAATTTAATGGTAAATCAGCTTGTTTCTACACTAACGATTTAGATTTGAGTTTCTGTGTCCACGCCCTCCTCTAGCAAATGCTGAGTGGCCCAAAAAGGTAGCGAAAGTGTGAGCACGATGTTGAGTTCTAGACTCAGTAATAGTCTCTCGTGCTAGAATCGCGTTCGACCTTACTAGTACTCGGACAATGAGTTTGACCATATAAGGATAGTTGAACGAGACATTAACAAATATAAGTTATTTCAAACTCAATTACAGATATAATGACTCATATACATGTAATGAATCTATTTTTTGTTTTTCTCAAAAAAAAAAAAATATTTTTTGTTGTTTAAAAAAAAAAACAAACAAACAAACATCTTATTTGTCTGGCTTTTCCAGAAGTGGTTCAGTTAAGTTGAGAATCTCATCCTTAAGTCCATTTTTGTATGAACGTAAAATTTGTCATCTTCAATTCCTAACATGATTGTAATTTTTAAAGTGGCCAGTATGATTTCATCTGTAATAACTTTCTACTAAATATCCTACGTACAACATCTGGAAAAATCCACTTCTCTTCTCTAGCATATCCTTCCAAGGATGGTATCTTGGATTTTTTTCAGTTAGGATTTGTTTCACCCCATGTATTAGGATTTGCTTAATTAACCGTTTTTGAGCAAGATGCTGACTTAAAGTTTATTATTGAAAATGTGCAAATCTACGGTGGTAAAATTTTTTTATTTTTTCCCGTTAATATTTCACATCATGGTTTGTCAAAATCAGATTGAACCAACCAATTCAACCGAACTACTAAGAAACATTTTCATTAATAAGTTTTTTTTTATATATAACTTGGCGAATTAAATTAATATTTATACTTATAATTAGTAATTAATTGTTAAGGACTCAACTTAAAAAGAATTTGCATGAACTAATTTAAATAGTTTGCTAGCTTGTCTCGTAAGCTGTTTTGAGTAGTTGGTTTGTGCAGTGAAATTGTCTATTTTCTTTAACTGTGAAATAGCTTTGACGAAGCAATTGTTTTGTTGGAGTACCAAATATAGATTGCATTCATTTGTTAAGATCTTTCTTTGAATACTAACTACGAGTACATATAAATAGGCACAAATCAATATCGATCGCATTCTCGTTAAGCACTTTCTTTAAATACTAACAATGAGCATAAAAAAATTTTACTTTATCTATTTTTTTTTTACTCCAATCCACCACTTCACAAATTCACAAAATCAAAAAAAAACAAATAAAAATATATATATATATATATATATATAAAATAATAATAATAATAATAATATAATCATAAAATAAATATAAATAATAAATTTTTTAAAATTAAAAATTAAAATAATATTAAATTTATTTAAAATAATATTAAATGTGTTTAAAATTTAATTTTAAAAAAATTAATTATTTATTAGAAGTTAAATTTATTCTTTCTCTTATTTAAGGTGTATTTTTAATTCTAATCCTAAACCCTAAACCCCCAGTTCAGTCCAACGTCCGACATCTTCCATCTGTGGTGCTCTCCTCCACGTGGTTCCACGGCTCCTTCTTTGTAGGTCTCTGTCTTTATCAATCTCAGTGAGTTTCCTTTTTTTTTTTTTTGGGGGTTATTTCCAGAATTCTTTATTGTTTTTTGTTCTTTATGCTCAGATGAGGGATTTCATTAATTAGATTTCGGTTGTAAACCTTTGTTTTATGTTTATGCAATTCTGGAAAAGGGTATACGGCCATCTTCTTCTATCTCACATTCTTTTGTTTTATTTGGGTCATTGATGATTGATTATACTCTTGTTGAAAAAACCCATCTTGGCCAACCGCACCCCTCAAAGAACATTTGCGTATATTTGTTAACAATTTACAGAGTTGTATCTAAGCTTTTATTTAATCACAGGGGCAAAGGCGTACCAAAATGGAATTGAAATATTCTAATTCGCTGTATTTTTGTTGTCTGAATCCCCTGTATGTACTGACTAAGGCGACACTTTCTCCGGAAACTTAGCGGTGGTCGACCGCGAAATCTTTTAATAAACAATTATTCTTCTTTTTTTTTTTTATGATCCCTTTTCAGTTTTGCTTTGATTGTTTGTAATTCTACAAATGTTGCGAAAGTTTCTGTGATTTTGTGCTCTATCTTGATATGCAATTTGAATTTCAATGAAGAATTTATGTGTTTTCAGTTGTGAATCATTGAAAGTTCTGACCTTTCAATTCTGCGTGACTAAAACTAGTGGAAGTGGAATCATACTTTTTTAACCGTGTAATTGTTTTTTTTATCATTATATTCATTGTTGATCTGCAGCTAGCATTGTTGATCTGCAGCTACGATGGAAGATGATGATACTGAAGTTGAGCAAGCACAAGTTCCAAACCTGATATTTGAAGTAACCCACGAAGCTAAGCTAAGAGAATTGTTGCATAAGATCAATTCCATCGAGATTAAGCTATGTTCAGATGCTAAAAAGGAGTTTATTAAGTTACTTAAGGGTGATTCTGGTGGCCAGTTGCTCCGTCAGTATGTACAGATGTCTTCAAATTTCTCGGAACTTATGTCTGCTTGGAAGCTTCGACAAGGAAAACCAGGCATGTCACATATCCTGTCGTTAATTTTTCTGTGATTCTTAGTCATCCTGATGGAAAATATAACCCAAATGACAAAGAGAGAAATGCTATAAGTAGGGTTCTCGACAAATTTGCTCAATCGCTTATTGAAGAGAAGTTGGAGGATCTTTATAAAAACTTGAATGGTAAAGAATGGAAATGCCAAAATGCCACTCTTTTGCTGATGGCTTCAATGTTAGTTAGGCGTGGTTCAGGGTTGGCTTCTGAGGTTGCTAAGAATTTTAATTTCAAAATCCAAGGTTTTTCCAAGCTTTCAGAATGTAGGCAGAGGCAGAATGACAAGAAAATGAAGTATTCCACCAGAAAGGCATTTGTTGGGTTCGCAATGTCCTTTTTGGAGTTGGGGAAACCAGGACTTTTGAGATGGATCTTACAGCAGAAAGAAATGTATTCTGGTGTCCTTCGTGGTCTTGGGAATGATGATGAGGAGACTGTTGTTTATGTTCTGTCCACATTACGTGATAAGGTTCTTACAGAAGAGTCACTGGTGCCCCCAGGTCTTAGGAGTGTTCTTTTTGGGAGTGTTGCTTTGGAGCAGTTAGTTGGTATTTCGGGAATGGATAACAGTGTACCCACTGCAAAGTTGGCACACGATGTACTACTAATGGTGTGCAATGATCCTTGCAACGGATTGATGCCAGATTTGAATAGACAGCCAAATCCATTGAGAGGCAACCCGAAGAGACTCTTGGCACTCATGAAGAAGTTGAAAGCAACAGAGGTTAAATACCACAGAGACTTTCTCTTAGCTATTATTAAGGGAAGGCCGTCCTTTGGCTCGGCATATTTGGAGGAGTTCCCTTACAACCTTGAAGATTATGCATCGCCTACCTGGTCAGATTCTCTTGGTTCTGCATTCTCTAGAGAACCTAATTTTATTACTTACTTTTTCATTTTCCTTTTCTTATGTTTATGGCTTTTAGTTTGCTTCTCTTCATATGTAAGGAAACTGAAGTTCTTGCAGGTTTGCCACTATTTCTCTGGCAGCAAATCTGGTCGCCTCAGTGAGTCTAGGACAACCTTTTGATTTCCTAAATTCTCAGTCCCAGGATCCTCCTTTCTTTGATGCTGAGAATGTGCAGAGTATTTTGAATTGCATATCTCCCCATCCATTCAGTCGATCAGTAATCAATAAGGGATTGCTTCATTTAGACTTTCTGGTGAAGAATGGAACACTAAGGCTTCTTTTGGAGGCATTGAAGTTGTTGGATTCCTTCCTCAGGGCTATAGACGTTTCTTCTTTGGGGAATCAAAGACCACAACAATGGGCGTATCTGAAGCAGGAAATCCAGAATGAAATTTGTACCCGGCTTCCTGATCCACAAGTTTTGTTGAATTTACTTTCCACATTAAGTGGCCATACCAGAACTGATCAGTTATGCTTGAAACGGCCAGCAGATAGAGAGAACTTTCCTGAAAATTGTAAAAGGTTGAAAAAAAAAGTTATTAATGAGAACACAGATATTGTTGTGGGTGGGATGACTTCAGCTCTGGAAAATGATTTGCCTGGGGATAGTGAAAATGTTGTGTGTACACAAGCAATGGATGAGGTTGACGATGCAACAGATTTTGTCATTGTTATGTCAGATATTTGGGATTCTGACTTGCATGTTACTACACTAAAGGATGCAGAGATATTCTTCCACACAAAGCTGCTTGATGCTCTCAGAATTTATCTTGTAAGTTTGAGCTCTCTTTCGGTATCAGGACCACGTGCAGGAAATAAATACTTTGTTTGGAGGATTTGTTTGGTTCAGCCATGCTGTGTTATTTTCATGCCCAATTTTATTGTTGTAGTGTGAAAGATATATTTTTTGTTTGAACTCCGGAATATGGATTTTCAGGCACTTATTCAAAAGCAACGGAACTGATGCCTATGTATTTCAAAAGTTTCTTTAGATCATCCCCCCTCTCTGTTTTTCTTTCAAGCCTTCAAGTATTCACTTTCAGCCCATCTACATGTTGTTTACTATCTACTGAAAAAAACCTTTGATACCGTTTATGGGCCTGACAAATACTTTCTTAGGTGTATAAAGTGAAATTTAGTACCTTAATTTTTTTTATGCCACAGTTGTTTGAGATGGGTTCCTTTCTACTGCCGTCTCTAATTTTTTGGTATGTGCTCTGGATTACCTAGAATCATTAAGGGCTCTTCTTCACACAATTGAGCTCTTTGTCTGTGATTTTGTGATTACTGTTTTATTGTTATAGGATTCTCAAAATCTTCTTTTTGTTGTTTTGTGCATTTCCAGTCCGTGGACTTTAGCTGTAAGTTATTGTTAACCCGTGGCATTTAATAATGAGGTCATTTGTCTCCTATCTTTAATGTAGCTTTAATTTCATATTTTGCAGCTGAAATTGCCGAGCATGTTGGAGGGGTTGTTTGATTTTTTGAATTATCTCAACAATCCTTTAGCTTTACCATCTAATCTCCAGAGTTCTCTACTTTCTCTTCTGGCCGAGTATGTCAGGCAGTCTCCAACCAGTGGAATTGCACTTAGAACACCACCACTTATGTATAAGCATCTGCAGCCTTTTATTAACTTGCTAGTATTGTCACCAATTGCTGACATAAAGGTTCAAGCCTATAATCTGGCACGAGCAGCTATGTATAGTACTGGTGCTTTTGACAACAATTTACATGAAATTGTTGCCTGGTTATTATTTATACCAGGCTACGATGTAGTTAAATCTTCTGTTGATGCTCAAGAAATTGAAATACTTTTGAGCTTGTCACCAGTTGTCATCTCATTTCTATGTGATGCCGTTTCTACTGTTGCGAATAATTTATTCAAATATTGGGATGTTATTAGGAATCATACATCCCAGTTGGAGGAATTTAAAGGTAATTGGCTGTCATTCTTTCTTGTCATTACCTGATACCCGCCCTTCTTGTTGTTATGAATTGAATTTGCACATCTGAAATAATACTATTGTATATTGTGCTCTTTCAGCAAGAAGAATTGTCTAGAAAATTAACTTCATACTGGATTTATCAATACTGCAGAGCCATTCCCACCCCCCCCCCCTTTCTCTTGGGCAGATCTATAGAATGAATTTTTTTTTTAAATTTAATGGATTTGTTTATTGAAGGTCTCATGATTTTCTTGCAGATGCAACACCTGATTTCAGTCCTCTCATCATTTGTATCTTGCAGAAGTGTGTAAGGGTACTGAATTCCAAATCTGGGACCTTTACATTAGCTGAGAAGTCGATGATATCATTGTATGTGTGCAATACATTAAAGTATTTGTTACAAACTCAGGTACAATGTACTCCCTTTGGCTTTCAATGCAAGCTCTTTTTGCTTGATGTGGCTAATTGCTGCGCATTTGCAGGAAGATGCTGGTCTACTATCTGCTTTAATTAGATCAGTTCTATTTGAGGGGCTTCAGGACCACTATTTCTCATCTGAAAACTTTGTGCATTTGTATTGTGAGTGGAGTCCAGTGAAAAATCTATTGATGTTTGCTGAGAGCATATTAAATCAAGAAACTTCCTGCTTTTCCCCCATTGTGCGTGAAAACATAGCTGCTGATTGTTCTTTAGCGAGTACGCTTGCTGAAGTAAGAAAACATATGAAGTGCAATTATGGTCGTGAAATAACTGGAGTGACAAAAGCCTTCTGTTCTGCGATGATATGTACAACATCTGATGGGTTATTGGAAAAGTTTCCACTTGTTATGACAATGTCTCAGCAACTCCAAGTTCCTGTCTCATTCTTAGCATCAGTAATATTTCTTGAGCATCATTTTCTTGATAGTATTGCAAAATTGTGGCCAAAAGTTTTCTTTTCTGGCCTAGAAATGGCTGCTTCAACAAGTAGTTCTCAAGGCAAAAAAGATGATGACTTGACTGAAGAGATTATGGCTAATGCAGATTTTGACATTAGCGAGTCTGCAGCTATTGCTGCATTTAGCCACTTTCTGAAGAGGTTACCTTTCCATGTGCTATTTCCTGCAATTATAAGCACGTGCTTTTCCCATCTGGTGGAGTCTTTGAAAGTTGAGGACTTGCTTTTGGCAAAAATATCCGAGGCAACAAGTGATTGCCTCATATATTATTTGCGTCTTGTTCTGTTTTGGTTTTATCAGATACAATCAAGTTGTGTATTCAAATCATTGGATGAGCTTGGTCAACTTGCTGAAATTTGTTGTACTCTTGTGAAGAATGTGCTTGCTCACCTTTTTGCTTTGAAGCCTGATTCAGAACGTCCGACAAGTGCTAACATTCATCCTTCTGCAGGGAATCTTCAAGAAGTAGCGAAAACCATATTATCTCATCCTGCAGTCATAAAATCTTTGGCCTTCCCTTTGAGTCGTATTGAGGATTTTAACGAGGTAGACTTTGTGGGCAGTTTGGAGGATTTTGCTAGTGCTTCTAGGCAGAGAGTTCATAGGATGGATCGTCTTGTCTTGGATTTGTTGACAATGACTTTTGACCACTTATTGTCTTTATCCGTTGGGCAATATTCTGTTCTTGGGGTAGAGGATAATGCTAGTAGGCAACTTGTGAAGGTCTTCAACATCTTCATCCAGAGGCTAATACTGGTACTAAAGGAGAAGCTTGATTTGTGCATTAGAACTAAAGTCTTGTCGCCCCTTCTCCCAACACTTTACGCTTTGCATGCTTTGATTCGGTTTATATCCCCATTTGAGCTTCTTGAAGTAGTACGTTATATATTTGGTATAGTTGATGTGAATCGCTTGACAGATCAGGAATCGTACAGGGTATCACTTCTCTCAGTTGGATTTTGTATTGCTGGTGATGCTTTCAATAACTTGTCTAATTATTTGCTGCATCCTATGGCAAAGAGAGTGCCATTTTTTTGGAAGATGGAAGAGAAGCATTTTGACATTAAACTTGTTGAGGAAGTGTATCTTGATGTATGTAAGTTTGCTACTAAATTAGAGTTGGATTCTGCATATAATTGTTTGCAAAAAGCTGTTAATGCTATCTACAGACAGAAACAAATGCAACAAGGCATCCTCCATCCACTAAGCTTGGTATTGTCAAGGATTATATTGAGCACTCCCATACATCTTTTATCTCACTGCATTTACACGACAAGCATGACAAAATCCAGCCTCTTGTTTCTTCTTGTTGAGTTGAGCACCCTGCATTGTTCAGTGTTTGGAAACTTGTATTTAGGAATTTTGAAGAAAGATTGTCATCACGAGGGAAAGGATGTGGGGGACAAGTTTGCCTCTGCTTTTTCAGATGAGGAACTTCTAATGCTTCTGCCACCTGCTATGTCCTATTTGAATTTTATATTGGTGACATTAGAAAAGCAGCATTACAAGCATTTTACAGTTATTCCAGCTTTTTATTCTAAAATGCTGTTAAACAGTTTCCATCATTGGAAGAGCTTTGTATCTAAAATAATATTTCAGGAAAATTTTGGCGAGCATCTGCCATCATCTGTTCAAGAGCTTGTTAGTCTTATGGACAATAGTCTTCTTGGAAAGGCAATTCACATGTTGCAATACCATTTTGCCTTAAATGGGTGCATGAGAATGAAGGAGCGATTGAAGCTGTTTAATTCTATTATTTCCTCTTCTTGTGGAAATGATGAGCTGCTGGATTGTGATGTTGGTGAGATGGAATTTTATTCCATTAACAAGTCACTAAACCTTATGAACAGAGTTATTGCAAAAATATCACTGTGTCGAATTTTGTTATTTGGAAAGGATGACCAGATTCTCTCCCTGTCAAATGAAATGGATGAGAAGTTGGAGGGTGTTTGTTTGCCAAGGCTTTCTAATAAAGAGGATTATTCAAGAATTCACTTTATGAAAATTTTGGTGGGTACTTGGCAAAGCATAGTTAAGAAATTCCCTCATGTCTCAGATTGTCGCAAAAACGAAGAGAATTTTGGTTGTTTGCTGCTTTACCGATACTTGGAATTGTTCATTTTGAGCACTATTCTTGAATTAATTACAAATATGCATGATGATCTCATCCAATTCCAATCGATTCCTTTCCTTGAACAATTGGTAAGATCATCTCTTCTTTGTCGGTTTGAGGATCCAACAACTTTGGAATTTCTTCGGACTATCCTGACTTTGCTGTCAGAAGGCAAATTTTCGTGCACTCTCTTTCTTCAGCTGTTGCTTTCACACTCTCAGTTTGCCCATACGATCCACTGTGTCTTGAAATCATCTAGTTTTGAAACTGGTGCTTTTGTTAGGCCTATGTCCGGTATTCTTAGATCAGTTGTTATCCCTCATACAGAAGGTAAGAGCAATTTGCAAAGGACTGACATGGAGATGAAGCAGTTGGAAACTGTCAAGTTACTCAGAGTACTCCTCCACCTAACGATTAATCAGTGTGGTTCTGATTTTAGAAAAGATACTTGCATAAATCTTAAAGATTTATATTTATTGCTTTTGTCTTCCTATGGTGCAACGCTTAATGAAATTGACTTGGAGATGTACAATGTGATGCACGAGATTGAGTCCATTGATAAATCGATATCCGAAGATGTTGCTGAAATGGATTACTTTTGGGGAAGTGCTCTCCTAAAGGTAAGACAAGAAAGGGTGTTGGATCAAAAAGCATCTACGGCTAATACAGAAGCATTAGAAGAACAACGAAGGAGTCAATTTAGAGAAAACTTTCCCATTGACCCGAAGATGTGTGTCAGAACAGTGCTACATTTTCCCTATGATAGAACTGTCAGTGATGGACCTCTATCGTTGGATGCTCGTCAGCCACATAATTCAGGGGACCTTTATGAGGTGTGACTGTTGTTGCTGTAGCATGTTAATCTATTTGACATTTCAAATCATGTGCCTTCTTGTGGCTCAGACTACTGTGAAGTATTTTGACTTGATTGTTCTGTATGCAGAGACAAACTTCTCATGTTGACAATGTGCAAAGATATGATCCTGTCTTCATTTTGCGCTTCACAATTCATACATTATCGAAGGGTTACATTGAAGCCGCAGAGTTTGCTGGCTTAGGCCTTCTTGCACTTGCATTTATTAGCATGTCTTCGCCTGATGTTGGGATGAGAAAATTGGGCTACGAAGCTCTTGGTAGATATAAGAACGCACTTGAGGTAATGCTGTAATATTTCTTGCTTGTGGCATGTGTATCCACGCGAGTGATGTGCAATTGGTGGAATGTGTATGCATGAACATAAGCTAGCCCGTGTGTTTGCATATTTATGTGGTGTCTATATCTGTGCATTCGTCTGCACTGTTATCAAATCACCATGACCGTCTGCAACCTAATACTTAGCCCTGATCGATTTTGGAGGTTTATTTCTGAACCCAATGCGGTGGCTACTGGATTCTGTGCAACTGTAACACAAGGATTTTCATTAACACATTCTGTACGTAGAACACCTGGACATTTGTACATATGCTGCGGATTATTTAGTTCTTCTTTTGATAAGGTCTAGGCATTGATGTCCTGAAACATACAATTTATCCCTGCTGGGTAAAGTGACTGATTCTTCTTTAATTGCCAATTTTGTTTAATTGTCACTTTAACTGTTTATTGCAGAAGTGCCGAAAGAAAAAGGACACAATGCGGCTTCGCCTTCTTTTGACATATATTCAAAATGGAATTGAAGAACCATGGCAGAGAATTCCTTCAGTGGTAGCCCTTTTTGCTGCTGAGTCATCTTTCGTATTGTTGGATCCTTCACATGATCATTATCCAACCTTAAGTAAGCATTTAATGCACTCCAATAGGGTGAAAATGAAGGTATTCCCTCCATTTGTATGCCTTATTCCTCTGGTTCATATCTTGCCCCATGTCTACTTTCTTTATACCTATTTTATTGCTTTTATATGACCAATGTTTTTCTTTTTTTCTTTATATGATTTGGCAGTCAATACCATTGTTTTACCATCTACTCCATGGTAGCTCTGTTAACTTCAGAACAGAAAGACTTTGGATGCTTCGACTAGTGTTTGCAGGGCTGAATTTGGATGATGATGCTCAAATACTTATCAAACCTTCCATCATGGAGGCTATTTTAAGTTTATATGCTTCTTGTCTTTCAGACAAGGGATCGAAGGAACTAATTCTTCAGGTAATTAATGGATTCTAGGAACATAACCTTTTAGATTCTCATCTGTCTGTACAACATGATAGAAGTTTGTGTTAATTTATGTAGTAGCCTGAATTGGAATTTCAGGAAAAAAACACCAGTTATCCTGTTAATGGGTGAACACAAGCAAAATTGGCATATTAAAACCTCCATCCAAAGGTCAAATTTGATATTCCTACACAGTTTCCTAAGAGAAGAATTTAGAAACAGTACATTTATCTTTTTGACCATGTTTCAAAGTTGAAGTGATTATTGGGAATGATACATATGTTTGTTCCAAAGTGCACAAGAAACAATTTCACTTTAATCAAATCAAAGAAATTCTTAAACTTTCTATATGCTGCCTGGTTTGGTTCTCTGCATTTTATAGCGCCAATTCAATCAATCCAAGCTGCAGCTATGCCTAGCCTTCTTAGCCATTTAGCTGTGTCTAATGGCACATTTTCAGTACTCTCAGTATACTGCCAAAACAGCAGTCTTGCTTCCCAGTTGTATTTTGTTAATGGCCAGTTAAAAGTTTATTAGCCTCCCTTGGACTTGTTCCCCAGCTAATATTTTCTAGTATTCTTGATCCCTCTGTTGTTTACTTGTTGATCAGTTGCTGGCTTTGTTTTTGTGCTTTTCTCCTATTTGAGGCATAAATTCTTAGGAAGTCTTTATAAAATGCGTGCTCCATTTCAGTTGGAAAATGCAGTCAGATGATTGGGTAGTATATGTGATCAAGTGATGGCAGCTAATATGATGGGAGCAAACCTTGCACAGAGTTCTATTACCATCATTCATGAAATTGTACTTTTACTTACGTTTTTTCATAACGTTAGTGGTTTTTGTAGCTTTATTTGCAGATATATTAAGTATGCTTCTGCTTGATAATTTTGGTTTATTGGATTTATTTGACAATGTTGCTCGACATCTTGCCTTTCTTAATGTGAAGCGTGAAGCTATTCCTATTTGCTTTGCAGATCATTAAGAAGGCAGTTAAACTGCCTAAGATGGCCCATTATCTGGTTGAACACTGTGGCCTCTTCCCATGGTTGTCATCTGTCCTCTCAATCAGCATTGGTATGCTAAATGACAATGAAAATATTTTTTCCACACAGCAATTGGTTGTAGTCACAGAGGTACTGTTTTGTTTTGTTTTATGTCTTCTTTGGACCTCTATTATCCTGTGAATTTTAATTCCAAATGATTAAACTGGTGATTTCTTTTTTCAAACTGATTTATGTTAAATCAGTTAGATCGTTTCAGTTTTAAATTAGAAATATCACCCCCTTGCTCCTATGTTGTCAGGGCATTACCTCGTCATTAAGTAACAATGTAATACGCTGCTTGAGCATTGTCTGGTGAGACCTATTCCCCTTCCCCTTGTGCAGGTCCTGCCCCACCCAAAAAGGAAATTGTGGATGATAAAAATTAAAATAGCATTGGCAAAAAGCTCATACATTAATTAATAGCCTGCAGCATTGAAGGCTGTACAAGCTTGTATTCATTTATTGTTTTTGCAATGTGTGGTGATTAGAACAAACAGATTTTTTTTTTTTTTTACATTGATGCTTTGATTGCTAATGCAATTTAAAAAAAAAAAAATGATTCAGGTTGTTGCTGATATTGTTTCATCCAGAAGCATCATGGAGTGGTTACAAAACCATGCTCTCGAGCAGCTAATGGAAATCACATCCCATCTGCATAAGCTTTTAGTTGGTGATCTGAAGTTGATAAAGGATAACGTTGGTTTGATTTATTCAGTTCTACATATACTCACCTCAACGTTGAAAACTTCACAAAAAAGGAAAATATATCAGCCCCATTATACCCTGTCATTTGAGGGCTTGCTCCAAATTTGTCAGGCTTTTGATCTACACAGTACTGGAAGATCCGGAGATAATGCAGTGTCTGGGCTTAAAGCCATACTTATGAGCACACCTTCTGTTGATATCTTTCACATGGTCTCTCTCTCTCTCTCTCTCTGCAAACACATTAATCTATGTCAGATATACATGCTTATGCAATGAGTTGCACTCAGGCAGCTCCACATGAAGGGCAAATTGTGGAAAGGTGTCTTATGATCTTTAGTACTTCTTCAAATTAAAGGAGAACCAGCAGGAAATAAAATGAAAGCAGTCAAAATTATGTCAATATCGTAGTTGTTGGAAGTCTGCCTCGGAAATGGTCTAACAAGATGTTTTTTTCTTCAACAAAAAAATGTTTATTGTTTGTAAAATTTACCAGTTCTTTGTATTTTGTTTCAGACTTCTCGTCATTTGATACTAAATCAGTGTCTTTGACCTTATCCTACTGCCTGTTCAAGGAATTCTTCTTCTGACTTGTTTTGCAGAGCCAAGAAAAGCTTTCAGATTTCCTTTTGTGGTCAGTATCTACTGCCTTGAAGTCCGACTCTGGACAAATCTTACAACTGAAAGGATCACGTGCCACACCCATTGTGATCTTACAAGAATCACAACATGAGGAGTCTTTGAAATCAAAACTTTTGCGTTGGCTGGTTGCCTCTGCAATTCTCGGAAGACTTTATTCAAAACCTAATGATTTGGAAGGCAAATTTATGAAAATATGGAGCTCAAAAACTTTGAATTCCTTACTGGAGTATTTAGGAAAAGAACGTGGAGAAAGCACTAACTGTAGATCTGGTTGTCAAGAGATTTTAGCTGGTACAATCCTCTACCTGCAACAGCTTCTTGGAGTGAATTGTGCAGTGCTTCCTTCAGTTGTGTCTGCACTATGTCTCCTACTCCTACCCAGCACCTCCAAATTTCCAGGTATCTAGCTCTTTTCTGATTCTTGGTTTATGCTTTCTTTTTCCTCCCTACTCCAAGATTGCACGTGGAAATTGTAGACAAGCTTTCCAGTCTGTTTTCTTGAAACTAGTGCACTTTCACTAACTTCCATGATTTATGCGTCAGATTTTGCACCTGATGATGGGACTATCATTAGGTCACTTTGGTCAAAAATCCGTTGCCCGTCTGAAGCTAATTCTGCTTGGAGATGGTAATATAAACTTCCTTGAGGCCTACCCCCCCCCCCCCCCCCCCCCCCCCCCTTCTCTTTCTCTCTCTCTCTGATGTGTGAGTGAAAGGAGCTTGATCATCTTTGCATTTAGTTGTTCTAACGGACAACAATGCATGCCAACCTGTGTTCAAGTCTTGGAATTTGGCCCAATGATGTATCCTCCTACTCATGAACCTATGGCCATCTGGACTGATCCTTTTTGGAATCTAACCAAAGGGGGAAAATTTTTTCCTAGACTTCGCTAAATATTTGTGCAAACACATGGGAGTTAAATTCATGGGAAGAGCTTTGCTTTGGTAAAATTTTGCAGTTATCTTGGATTTGGAACATCTATTCACTTAGTGCTACCACAGATCTTTTGTATACCTTTGTTTTGTGTCAGTAGAATTGGATTTTTACTTGTATTTCTTTTGCAGGTCATTTTATCAACCATGGAAGGATCTTTCGTATGAGCCGAGTGAAACCGAGAAGATGGAAGAACGCCATGCATGTCAAACTCTTTTGGTGATGATCTCAAATGTTCTTGGAAAGAAGTCGTTGGAGTCGCAGGTTTTATCACTTCAAGATATAGGAAACTGTGGTGTATTTGAATGGGAAAGGAGTATAATAGATACTTCATGCTAACTTGGGCTCATCTTGGCCATTTTGAATGTAAATTCGATTTTGAGTTTTTGCGTCAACCTTGTTGGGAAAAAATTATGGTCAGGTTGTCTAAAATATGGAAAATAATTAACGACAATAATTCTTTAACGACAACAAAAATGTATCACAGATATATCGAACGAACGAACTTATTATTCGCGCAATATTTTATTTCCCATGAGATGAAGCATGCCATGTACCATTAAAGCCTCTGAGGAACCAAACAAAACAGCTTCATTGTACTGACGTGATAAATTTGGTGTGCTTCAGATACAAATTTACATTGTACCAGTACAATCAATGATTGTAATAATCTTGTTTATGATATTTCTGAAAAGAAGATCTACAACAAAGATATCATTGCAGTGTAATTTTACTAGTTGAAAACAATACCCCCACAATTCATTGAATGTTTAGAACACAAATGAAAAAGTTTGTCATTGGAAGGTAAGTTCCTGGCGGACAACAGATTTCGATGATAATTCCTCCGGACTGGCCAGACTGCAAGGCCCTTCTTCCAATCAAAAGTTCCGGAATTTACAATGAAAAAACTTGACTTATCCTTTGGTTTTTTTCTGATTTGTCTCATGAGAAAATGTATTCACTGGAAATTAAAAAATTAGAAATTAGAAAATCTTTTACAAAAAATGTTCCATACTATATAATTATTTGAATTTTACTAGCAATTGTTACTTTTATTTTTTCTTTTATAATCAAAAATTTAAAAATTAAATATATTATAAATTTTCTGTTTGCACTCAAGTGCTTATGTATTTATTTTTTATTAATAATTATAAAAAAAATAAAAAGTGAGTATCAGTAACAAAACCCATAATATTTTATATAAAAGTAAAATAGTATAATAAAACAATATAAAATTATAAAAATTTATTTTATATATAAAAGATTATTAATGTATAAAAATATTTTTTATATAATATGAAAATCGTTTTAATGTATACGTTTATGAAAATCGTGTCCAGGTTGTGTTCTCTTCTTAGAAATATTTTCCCTTTGACCAGACCCGAACGGCAGAGTTTCAAGAAAAAAAAAAGAAGGGGTTACCCCAAACAGGTCCCTGAAAATAAAAGAATTTATATCGGCACCGCCGAGTGGCTCGCGAAGAAAAATTTTGGTTCCGGAAGATGCTACAGCCTCAGCGGGCGAACCGGCGGCTTTGTCTCCTTATCAGGAAACTATCCTTTAGCTTCTATTCTTTGTCTTCCCATTGCCAATTTTCTGTGGCTTCCCCGTAGGAAACCAGCGTTTTATGGTTCAGGTACTATGGTCCTCTCTTCTTATATCTTTTTATATGATGGGCTTTGTCTTGTCCAAATTGCAGTGATGCTTTCAACGTTTTTGTTTGTTTGTTGGATTTGGGTACTCAAGTTTTTGTTTGGTTGCTGATGAAATGAAGGAATGGAGGAGGAAGTCGAGGTTTTTGTCTTGTGGGTCTTGTTGTGTTGGTTAAATTAGCTTGGAAAAGGGTTAACTTTTTGGAGTCAAATGCTGTTATTTGGCTCCCTGAAATATGATGTTAGTTTTCTTATGTGTTTCTGAACTTTGATGCTTCTTTCCTGGTCGTCCAATTTCATGGAATGCAATGTAGCGTGGATTTTAATTTAGATGTTTAAGTTTAAAGAAATGCTTTTTTAGAAAACACTATCCGTTTTCCTCTCTAATATTGATTCCCAATTTTGTAATTTGCTTGCAGTATCAACAGTGATAATTTACGGGGGCTCCAGGAATTTTCAAGCTCTTTTTTTTTTTTTTTTCCCTTGGGTTCCAAGTGCTTGAATTGGTCTTTTGGAGGACAAGGAGAAGAAGTGGATAGAATTCTGTTGTTTCCTTGAGAGCTTGTGCTATAATAGTACTTGGGTTATAAAAAAATGACTGCAGTTGGGTTTGATATTGGTAATGAAAACTGTGTTATTGCTGCTGTGAAGCAACGTGGTATTGATGTCTTACTGAACGACGAGTCAAAACGTGAAACCCCGGCCGTGATATGTTTTGGGGAGAAACAACGGTTTCTTGGGTCTGCTGGTGCTGCATCTGCCATGATGAACCCAAAGTCCACAATATCTCAAGTGAAGAGATTGATTGGCCGGAATTTCAGGGATCCTGATGTTCAAAATGAGCTGAAGAAGTTACCTTTCGCAACTTCTGAGGGACATGATGGTGGCATTCTGATTCACTTGAAGTATTTGGGCAAGACATATACATTTGCTCCAGTTCAGCTTATGGCAATGATATTTTCACATTTGAAAGAGATAACAGAGAAAAATTTGGAAATGCCTATTTCAGATTGTGTGATTGGGATCCCATCATATTTCACTGATTTGCAGAGGCGAGCATATTTGAACGCTGCAACAATTGCTGGTTTAAAGCCTATGAGATTGATGCATGACTGCACTGCAACTGCACTTAGTTATGGGATATATAAAACAGATTTCTCCAATGGAGGAACAATTTTTGTCACGTTTATTGATATAGGTCACTGTGACACCCAGGTGTCTGTTGTATCATTCCAGGCTGGGCGTATGAGGATACTGTCTCATGCCTTTGATAGCAACCTGGGAGGGAGAGACTTTGATGAAATTTTGTTCAATTATTTTGCAGAGCAGTTCAAGGAGCAGTACAAAATAGATGTTTATTCTAATGTTCGCGCTTGTATTAGGTTAAGGGCAGCATGTGAAAAGTTGAAGAAGGTTTTGAGTGCAAATGCAGAGGCGCCTTTAAATATTGAGTGCCTGATGGATGAGAAAGATGTTAAAGGTTTTATCAAGAGGGAGGAATTTGAGAGGCTGGCGTCAGACCTACTTGAGAGGATCAGCGTTCCTTGTAGAAAAGCCGTAGCTGATGCAGGGTTATCTGTTGGCAAGCTCCACTCTGTTGAACTTGTTGGATCAGGGTCTAGAATACCTGCTGTGATGAAATTATTGTCTTCTTTATTTGGGGTTGAACCTAGCCGGACGCTAAATGCAAGTGAATGTGTAGCACGTGGATGTGCTCTTCAATGTGCAATGCTTAGTCCAGTTTTTCGAGTCAGAGAATATGAGGTCCGTACTCTTAAATTGGGTAATACTGTCCAGTCAAAAGGCATGTTGCTTGTTGGATATATTCATTATTTTCAAAATCAATTTAGCAATAATTGTTGGAATGATTCATACGATTCTCCCTGCAGCTCCTGTTTGTTAGATATAATTAGTATTAGACCACATGTTTGTGCATTTTTCTTATGTTTATTTAAATGATAAAAATATTAATAGACTTAAATTGTGAGTATTTTATATTTATATAAAAAAAAAAAAACAAAGAATGAATTTGAGAGTTTTTTTTTTCTTTTTAAGAAAACAAAAAGGGAAGAACAAAAAAGACTTAAATGATGAGAGTTTTTTCCTTTAAAGGAAAAAATATATATATGTGTGTGTGTGTGTGTGGGGAATTTTTTTTTGTTTTTTCCTTTTCTATTTCAACAAAAATAAAGGATTTTAGGATTATTTTCGTTTTTCAGAAATTATTGTTTTTGGAAATTACTTGCATTGCGTGTATTTTAGACCTGTGTGAAAAATTGTTGATATGAGTTGGTGAGATTGCAATACATGTTAGATTGTAATTGTTCAATTGAATAAATCAGATAAGTGTTTGAAATCCTATTGTGTTAGAATGTTAAGAAAGATTACAAACCAGTTAATGTTAAATGCTATAAAACGGAGCTTTGTACTAATAAAATTAAAAGTTAAATCAAATACTTAGATATTTCTAAAATTAAAGAAAGGTTGCCACCTTTCACCAATTTTCTCTTTAGCTTCTGTAACTGTAATATACATATAGATAAAACTTGTTGCAGATCTTAGATTGAGTCATTTGTAAAACTCTATCCTAGTTCTCCCTTCCTGCCCCCTTTCTCAGGGCTTCCTATAGAACGCAATTAATTTAACTTGCTGCGCATTCTCTCCTGTTTGGTTTTTTCTTATATGCCAGAGAATTTATTACCAATGTGTGCACTGCGCAGGTTCAAGATGCTTTTCCTTTCTCTATTGGATTCTTATCAGATGAAGGCCCAATTAGCACCAACTCAAATGGCATACTGTTTCCCAAAGGCCAACCCATTCCGAGTATCAAAATTTTGACATTTCAACGAAGCACTTCATTTCATTTGGAGGCATTCTATGCCAATCCAGAAGAACTGCTCTGGCGTATCTCCGAAAATTGGCTCATTCACAGTAAGCTTACTTGAGCTGTTGAGCTTATGTGTGGCTAAAAAGTTATACATCATGTTTTGTAAATTCTTTTTTAACATGAGATTGGTTTATTGATTTAATCTTTGGCAACATAGATTCAGCTACTAAGACTTGAGGCTTCAATTTTGAATTTTCAATACTGCACGCTAATACTTAGCAATGTATCAAATGAACTGGATCTGCATGAGAAATCATCTTAATTGACATTCACATTTAAGCTTATTGTTTTAGCACCCCTGTTTTGTTCTGCATTCCTTGTTGTGGCATGCCTTCCACTGGGGTAGGGAAATGAGTGATGTATGTTATCCAGTAACTGATATGTGAATTTATAAACAGCTGATTGTTTTAAATGGATATACATGCATCTTGCAGCTGTTCTATTATGGTAATTTGTCATGGGCGGATGGTGTGCATTGTTGTTACAAATTATAAGATTTGTCCAAGCTTCTATTATTAGTTATGTGAAAGTTTTTGTTGAAATTTGAGAGGAAAGCGCTCCGTTTTAAGAGGTAGAAGCAAGAAACTCTAGTCTTTCTGCAAAACTGTAAGGTACAGCCTCCATCTGGTGGTGATCCTCGACATGAAGAAATTAATGATTATATATGAATATGCTGTTGAGATGTTGGGTATGAAATGGAATTCAATTTGTTTAAAGCACTTCACTGTTGGCAGGTTATTTAAATTTTTTACTTAGTTTAATTTGTAATGGAGCTCAATGCTGGCTCCTATGTAGATGTATCTGTTATAACAGGATCACATGGCTTCTAAGCTAATGACAAATTTTTTACGCAGATTGGTCCTTTTCAATCCCATAGTGACAAGGCCAGGGTTAAAGTCAAAGTTCAGCTAAATCTTCATGGAATTATCACTGTCGTGTCAGCTACGGTAAAATAAAACTCACCTTTCCGCGGTGTCTCCACAGTATCCTAGTTTCTGAGAGATATCTTATGCATTGAGTTTCCTATGGCTTCAGTTGGTTGAAGACAACTTAGATGATACTCTGAGAAGCAGTAATGCTCATTCTGAAATGGATAGAACGGAGGCTGACTCTTTTGTGGATTCATCGATGACGGATGCAAATGGTCAAGAGGATAATATCACCACGAATCCTGAATCATCAGCTACTCCAGTGAGTTCACTGTAGACTTGGCGTTTAAGCGTATCTTTTGTTGCATTTTTGTATATTTGATAGGTATCAGTATTGGTTAAAAGGATTGGAAAGATTTTGGCGTAGAAGTGGAATTAATTGAGGCTAAATTCTTTCATGCAGGCCAGTGGAAAAGCCAACCGGAGGCTTGAGTTACCAGTTAGTGAGAACATTTATGGCGGAATGACTATGGCTGACCTTTCGGAAGCCCAAGAAAAGGAACATCTCCTGGCCCAGCAGGACAGAGATGTCGAGCAGGCCAAAGACCGGAAAAATGCCTTGGAGTCTTATGTTTATGATATGCGAAATAAGGTAAGGCATGAAGTTTCTGATATAGCATAGATTGCTTCCTTCGATTGTGTCCAACTGTCCATGGCTTCAATTCCATGTCTCTGCTTGGGTAATTAGATACTAAAGTTGACTAGCATCTATGGCAAACTTACCATTTGATTCATGGAATTTTCTGGACTAGTTTGTTTTGAACAAATGTGCGTACTTGGCATTTGTGCTGTTAAGCTAATTTGATTTGTTAACTATAAACTTTTAAACTTGAAAGGAAATATCCTTTTTTACTATTGGCCTAGACTAAATGAATGAAGTATCATGAGAAATGGATACCTATGCAGGAGTTTTTCTTGATGAAATTAAGGTTCGTAAGGCCTTCTACTTCTGAATTGTCTAAAATTATTTTGACTTTAAGAAACAATGGTATGCATGTGAATAGCTTTTCAACACACATCGGAGCTTTGCTAGTGATAAGGAGAGAGAGGGAATTTCCAGGAGCCTACAGGAGACAGAAGAGTGGCTTTATGAGGATGGTGATGATGAAACAGAGAATGCTTACACCTCAAAACTGCAGGATCTTAAAAAGGTTTGGAAATTTTCCCTAAATCTCAAGCTGAGCGTTCCATTTTTTGTTCTTAGTCTTTCTTGACTCCCGTTTACCTTTTTGACTTCTTTTGGTTCTTGTTCAAAATAGTTGCTGGATCCTATTGACAACCGATATAAAGATGAAGAAGCTAGAGTGCAAGCCACAAGAGATTTATTAAATTGCATAGTTGATTATCGCGAGTCTGCAGATTCTCTCAAACCTGAGGATAGGGAATTGGTAAGAGAAGGAAATGAAACTAGTGACTATTACACACCCGATTTTGAATGTTTCATGACGAAACTATGACTTGACTTGCTTCAGATCATTAGCGAGTGCAATAAAGCCGAGCAGTGGCTGAGAGAGAAAACCCAACAACAAGAGTCCTTACCCAAGAACATTGACCCAGTATTATGGTCAAGGGAGATAAAAAGCAAAACAGAGGATCTAAACCTGTACTGTTCTTCTGCCTTTTACTTAGATTGTAGATTCCTGATTGTTATTCCTGTTTTACAAATGAAATCATTGTTGTGAAGCTACCCTGCAGAGAATGCGGCATGACTTTTTTGGTTTCTTTATTGCCTGATGATTAGTAATGTATTCTTAGTTGTAATTTTCCGTTTGATGGATTCCAGGACATGCAAGACTGTTTTGGGAAGGAAGGCTTCCCCACAAAAATCAGAAGACAATAGAGGCTGAGAAATGGACCAGAGAATAGAAGTTTTAACTTTATAGTCGCGGAGGACCTCAGAAAAGTTGTGCTTTAATTTACAGTATTGATTCGGCAGTCTGGATGGCTTAATTATACAGTTTTTGATATCAAGAAACCATTCACCAACAACTTAGGCTGTTGGGTTAAGTGCTTTTTAGGCAATAAGTTTTAGACAAAAATCATTAGTGTTAGGTCATTGTCTTATATGTGTTTTCTGGTAATCCACAATTTCTTACACAGGACAGGCAGAGTGAGATGGTGATGAAGATAAGCGCCTTTTGGGTGCATTGCCGATGTACAAAATTACAGACCTGATTTTGCCATAGGTTCAACATTTTTTATAACGTCAACGGTGTGTGCTCTATAGCAACAAATTATCTGTGTTATTTGCTAGAAAGGTGATTTTCCCTGCTGGAAAAAAGATGTTTTGTGAGGCTGCAAGTATATGTTTGTTACTAATTTTTTTCCTTAGTTGTTGCAGTCCAAAGTCTATTATTTTTCAATTCTCAACTGCATGTAACTTGTTACATATGATGGGTATCTTCGTCCTCGTCACCATTGAATATTGCACTGCAAATGCGTACAGGTGTTTTTTTTTTTTTGGTCCCCTTCTTTTCCATGGTCCACATTTCTTCACTGGGGATAGAAGGGATGAAACTGAAAAATTCTGTGAGAGAGTGTGAAGATGTGTAGAAAGGCTTTTCTTCTCCAACTCTGGCTGGAATTTCCACGTTGCATGAGAATTTCTGCTTGCTTGGTTTAAACACAGGCATGTTCGTTAAGTCTTAAGCGGCATGCCATCTGCAAAGGTTTTGAACCGCAAGAGGATTTCTCAGTTTTTGCTTCTTCAATTTCAGCCGGCAAAATCAGCATTAGCAGCAGCCGAAGGTCCTCTCTCAGACATTTTATTGATGCCTAGTCATGCATGGGAAGCTCTGCTCAGCATTGGGCTTTTGGGAGGTTTAGGGAATTCGGTTTTACACTTTTACTTTGAGATAGAAAGCCCCCAAGAAATAAATCCGTCGCTTTTGCCTGATTGTTGAATCTGTGCAGTTTTTTGAGAGGGAGGAAATTAAAATGAAAGTTATTTCGTGAATTATAGCTTCTGTTGAACTTTGTATTTAGATTGGAACGGAGAAAGGCAGGAGAGAGATGAGGATGAGAGGCAGATCGGAAGAAGATATAGAGTGATTCCTGATGTTGGAACTGAGAAATCAAAAGTGGACATCTCAACTGCGAAGCCATGTCCACCACTAGAGTATTTGACCACATTTTCGAAGGGTACTATCCCGTTTTACCTGATCAAAAAAATTACTCACCAATAGTGAATTCATCCTGAAATAAAAAAATTACTTACTAAATATTTGAACTTATAGGCACATGAGTGAGGCTATGCATGAGTTAATTTAAAGCACGAACACCAAAGCTTCAAGAACAGATTTTTTTTCTTGGAGAAATATGATATTGGAAAGTCAATGGACTTTATCTTTATTGCCATTCTAAGATCAAAAACCCGAAAGTTTTGCTTACAAGGCACAATAGAATCAACGTAAGCTGATTGAAGCTCCCGAGATTTTTTCCCAAATGTTTCTTCTTCAGCAAAAGAAATTCAACGACTATCCATAAAGGAAATATTCTCCATTGCAGACAACAGTCTGCGTCTCATAACAAATTCCCAGGTACACCTAGGAAATTCAGCCTTTCTTTCTTTTAGAATTATTCTTCTTTTTTGACTTGCTAACCCCTCCACTCTCCTGTTGACAAAAATTACATGAGTTAAGAATAACAGAACCCAAAATAAACAACAAGAGATGTTTAACAACGTCCTAAGTTGTATATAATGGAGTTGGAAAACAGTTGCTACTCAGACTTACTCTTCTGTACTGTCTGTAGGCAATTTGACCTGAAAACTCCTGCCCATTTCTTGAGACGTATACCTGGAGAGTAATAAGTGACATTACATATGCATGTAACCATACTTCAAAAGTGCGCAAAAGATGCAGTGGTCGGGGGATCACGTAATAAAAGCGCGAACAGTCTTTATTGGCCAATGGCCACCTAGTGCAAACAGAGAAATGCATTTGATGAAACAATAGCTGCATTTCACAATACAGGAATGTAGCATACCTTCCTTCCCTCTGGAGATGTATACCAATGACCGGCGCTTGAGCTTGACCATTTGCAGTGATTCGTCTTTTTCCAGCATCTTTTGGGATGGCAGCACTGCTTTTGGGATCCACCCACCCTTCAGCAGAACGAGAGACTTCGCTAGCATTTGACTTCTTGGATTTATTCCTTTCTCTTCTTGGTGCTTTCTTGCTGTTATTTCTCTCATTTCCTTTCCTTTTTGAAGATTTTGCATTGTATTGGCTCCTAAAAGATAATAATCATGTGTTAACACGAATGATGATACGCATACAAACAAATACTTAAGGAGATGTTAAGCAGATTACATGTAATCAATAACTGATCCACTAGGCTGCCGATTTCCACTGCTGTTAACAATGCCCAGAGGGGAAAAGTTGGGTAAGCGGCTGCGGACTAACTTCTGGATCCTGGGATCATCATGAAAGAAGTAATGATGAGCAGGAGGAAGAGGGTCAGCCAAATTCCAGCATTGCTCAATGTCTGGTATGCTGTTTACAACTTGACGACAGCCTAGGCTTCTGCTTGTGCTTTGATTGCTCCCTATTTTTTGAGCTGCCGCTTTCTTATCTCGAACAGACTGAAAATATTCTTTACAGACCTCATCCAGAACAGGTGTTGAAACGTGAATACTCTTTATCGGACAGAAATCTTTCCACAAATCTGGTTCATGTTTCTCATCTGCATTTTGATGCTTCTCTGGATAATTTTCTACTCGGTTCACTCTCCGTAGGATGCAGCACCTTTGAGGTGGATTCAAATTTTGAGCTTTCCTGCTAACATCTTCGGTATCGGAAGGTTCTTCAGAATCAGTATCAATCAACTGAAACCTTCGAAGAGGACTGACAGTTAACTTTGGAAACATAAAACCACTGCAACCCATCTCCAAACTAGCCGAAGCCATCGGCTTTGGTGCAATTTCCTCACTCTTTGGCCGCCCCTGGATCGATGCTTGAGTGGTAAAAACCCCACATCCACGGAGAGGCACTTTTGAACTACTACAAACAGAATTGTGCTGTGTCGATGGACGCGCATCTGCAATTAAAAGAACAGCTTAGAGCAATGCAGACATTAATCCAAAACGAAAAACATACGCAGACAGGGAAAAAAAATAATAGGAAAGAGACATAATACAATCGATCAATTGAATTGTGCAATCAAACAATTATTATTTTTTAAAAGAAGACAGATAACATTAACTCGTTTTTGATCATTTTTTTATTTAAATAATAATTATTTAATTACACAATTCAATCGTTAAATTATATTATGAGTCTTCTTAGCCGGTTTTCTCGGTCCGTGTAATTGTATTCCAAATACAACTGATTACCAAATTCAAATACTAGTACCTATGCCTCTATACTCTTTGCAACAACATTTCTCAGTTTCACCACCAACGATCGCAGAAAAAGAAAAATAAAATAAAACAAATCAAACAATAATCTTCTATTAATTTGCCATAAAGTTCACTGAATTAAGCCCATTCGAAACCTTAATTATTTTTTAAAAAAATGAAATAAATAGGTGAACCCACTTGAAAATTGATTCTAAAAAAACAAAAAAAAAAAAACTTAGCTAAGGTGAAAAAATGCAAATAATTTACCTCTAACAGGCTCTTCCTGCGAAGAGAACTCCTCAATGTCCTCATCGCCGTTATCCCGACAAACCGGCTGCGGGCTACTCTTTTCCGCTCTCGGCTCGGCACTTGTGGGGCCCCGCCTCAAGCGCTTGAGGGACCGAGGCGGGTCGGGCGGGGACTCGGGCTCTGAGTCCATAACTACCTCGGCCGCTATTTCGGCCCATTTTTCTTCTTTTTCTTCATCGTCCCCGTTATCGGAGAATGTACGGAAGCTCGGTCCCGGCGGTGGAACGAACGTAGATCGTTGTTCTTCTGGTTTCCCTGGAGCGGGTATTCGGGCATCCGGGTCCGTATCAAACTCCAACCCGAGAGAGAACGATGGTGCTTCGATATTGGCCATTGTCTCTGTGAGTGTGTGAGAGAGAGAGAGTGAGGATTTTGAAGTGAAATTTGGAATTTATTGGCGGGAGAGTTTGAGATTTTTGAAGGCTTTCGGTCGCCGACAACAGCGCCATCCCCATTTTCCCAGAGCCCCGCCCATATTTCGGGTCGACCTTCCATTTACGGGTAGTCAGGAAATTCCAGTGAGGTCCAGAAAAGCCCAACTCCGAGTCAAGTGGGTGGACCCCTGACCTGTTGTACAAAGATGTTCTTTTTTATTTTATTTTTTTTTCCGCCTAGTCCAAGAAGCTATTATTACAAAAAAAAAAAAAAAAAAGGATTTTGGTCGGAAAAATATGGTTTTTTTGTTTGTTACTAATCGTTAAGTTTATTATCTTTTTTTTTTTTTTTTTTTTGCCTACAGGCTCCTTACAGCATAATATTCATAAAGGTGTTCACGAACTTCTCAATTCGACAAAAACCTTCTAATATAAATTGTTGAGATTCATATTTGCCAAAATTGAAGTGAAAACAAAAAAACAATTTTTATTTTTCAAAAATCACCATAGGCAATTTGAAGACAGATTGAAAGTTTTAATCGCCAAAATTACTTCATGTTAATATTATATTCATATAAATCAACTGCATAAATACTTGTTTTTGGCCTGAATTTTTTATAGTGATTGAGGCATATATTGTTTGAATTTGAGTCCAAGTAAAATACTTAGATGAAAGTTTCCTTAAACATATGCTATTGTAGCATGTGTCAAAGCTAGTGTTGATAAATTTTATTGGGTTCTGATATAAAGGTGCCTTTGGGGAGCAGTTTTCTCTGGCCATCTATGTGTACAAGAGTAAATTTTTTCTTATATTACGCAGTTTGCTCAAGTTGGACAATTTATCAAAGCAAATAACCTTGGGCATATCGTTCCAATTGCTGCACTTTGTGCTCGTGAACCATGAATAGCTGCAGCATTTTGTGGCTGCAAATGAGAAGCTTTTGTCTTTGACGGCCATAATTAGGCATTGTGAACCAACTCAAGAAATGCTCCAACAAACCATCTGTACTAGGAAAATGCCACTATGTTACAACAGCTCCAACCATAGCAAAGCCAGCAACCAATAGTTCCCTAACCAGTTACTCTGGTCCTAAAACGTCCTAAAATCACCAAGTTACTTGTTCATCTCTCCATTCTAGAGTCAGACCTTGGCTGACTATACTGCCTCGTCACAAGCTAAAAAACATGATTAGGAATGGATCTTGAAAAATAGTGGTTCAATTGTTGCAGCATGCATGTCATATTATAGTTATAATATGGAATTCTATGTGTCTCAAAACACCCACAACCAACCTGCAATCACCATGTTATTTTTGATGGTTTGACGTGCTTGGTGGATTGAGTTTTAAATGGTAGTTTGAATACAGGGTATGCTCTCAAACTGTTAATTGGATTCCTGAATACCTCTACATCACAGACTACGCTATTATTCGGTTGAAACTTAGTAATTAGAAAATCATAGAATTATACAATTATATATGGTTTAAGTCTAAAAAGAGCATGAGAATGTTTCTCGAATTTGAGAAACATGAAAATCATTTTACATCGTTGACCTTGCAGGTCGCAAATTAATATATTTCCTTAATTAATGCGTTTGTTTCTGCATTGGCTATATTTTTTTGTTTTTTTGTAACGAATTTTTTCTCTCTTACTGAAACAGAGTTGTGAAAAAAAAATAAATAAAAAAAAAATTGTGAGTAATCATATAAAAACCATAAATAACTTTCCTTTCTTTTCAAACTCACCTTCCTTTCCTCTATTTGTCAACAGTGGAAAATGCCTTGGTATTTGGATTTTCTTTCCAACTTAAATCTTTCCTCCACTTCCGCAACAAACCAAACACACCTTAAGACTAAAAGAAGGCAACAGAGCAAAGGGTGACTTGGCCTTTGATTGCGCTCACCTTTTTGAACTATGGCATTGTCTGCGGCACCTATTTGACGTGGTCACCGCCAACGCACTGACTTAGCCCACAATCTTTGATGACATGGGGCCCAAATTGTTAGTGACCGTACAAGTTGCTGCACTCTTTGTTTCAATTTTTATGCATATCCGTATGATCGAGGTTGTTTTGCGGCCTACGTGATCACTTAGTATGCGCATGTAGACATGTGCATCAATAAGTCGTTATTTTCGGAAAATTTACCTTGTTTGAATAATTTAAATCTTTCCTCAAAAGAAAAAAAAAAAAAAAAAAAAAGACTATTGTGAATCTGATTAAAATTTGAAGTGGAGATTTTCAACTCTAAAAATGATTATCGAGCGTAAAATGATTGCACTGCTAATTTGCTATAGCACATTGGTGGAAAATTTACTTTCTTATTTAGTGGTTGAATGACAATGGCCGGCACACGAGATCCATATTGTATATGGACAGTCATTGAAAAGGTCCACCAGTTGATTGAGTCACTCAGTCGAGTTATAACTTGCAATTTTATTACCTCCCCACAAATTGAGTAACTTGTAATTAGAGAGGGAAAGAAAAGAAACGAAATGGGAAAATTAGAAAATTAGAAAAATTTTCTCAACTGAAAAAAAAAAAGCTTGTATATAATGAATCCGAAAACAATACTCTGATTAATTATGTTTTGGCCAATTTTATATATAAAGAAAATAAGAAACTGTTTTGAAACGAAAAATTGAGGGGAAAAAAAATCAAACTTAATAAAAAGAAAAAAAACCTACTCTAACTACTCAAATGTCATTCCAATTGAATTGAGATTGAATTGACTCTTTTTTTTTCTTTTTCATATGTGCAATTTACTTAAAATAAATAAATAATAAAATAAATTTATAAAATATAAAATTATTAATAATTTATATTCGAAAACAAAATGAATAAAATAACAACTACCTCTCATTGATTATGTTTGAGAGAGAGACGGAACTAAAACAAAAAAAAAATAAGAAAAACTCTCTGAAACCAATAATTGATCTTTCTTTATGCACATAATTGTTTTCTAACTCCACCCTTTTCCCCTAATCCATTGCCTACAAAAGCAAAACAAATACACGGCGAGGAAAATGGGAGCATGATGATGATCTGTCAGTATGTATATCCTTTTCCATTGTTCATAGACAACAGGATATCGATCGGCTGATGATCTAGATGATATCACTCGGGAATACTCTGCAAATTAGGCCTCCAAGACCGTTGATGCGATTCAAACCGATCACTACTGCCGTTGATCAACAACTGGGCTAGAACTTGTTGGAGTGACAAACCTTTCGTGTCAATCCTACTTAATAACTCCTCTAGCTGCTTCTTTGTAATCTTGATCTTCACTTCTGTAATTGGTTTTGTTGTTAATATTGTAGATGGTAAACTTAGACCTCCTTTATTATTGTGTCCAAGAAGATCGTCTTCTTCTTCCATGTTCATGATGGCCTTCTCCTTCAAGCCATATCTTGTGTTGCTTGCAAAATAATTCTCCGGCACCGGTGACCCCCATTCTTCGCCACCCCAATTCGTCGGTGATTCGTGCCGTAGACAATTTCCCATTTTTCTCTGTTTTTTTGGATAATGAAGATTATGAAAGGTTAGAAAGAGCTCAAGGTTTTGGAGGAAGAGAGAAGGGCCTATATATAAAAAGAAAGAAGGGGGTGGCAAGGGAGAGTCATACCTAACCTAATATTGGTGCCACGTGATGGCTCTTAAGAAATAATTTAATGGATAGAATTTAAATTTTTATTTGAAAGATTTTGAGTTTAAATTTTAGAAAATGTAGAATAAAATTTATAAGAAGAAAAAATTATTTTTATTATATAATTTGTAATTTAATAGATTTTTTTAATGAAAAAAAAAAATTGGTGGCACGTAGGACAACATGCCATGCCGACAGACGTGGCGGATTATGGGTGTTGACCTCATTGGCATCTTTCAACCGAAACTGCATGTGAGCACCAAATGTCCTCATCTGCTTCACAACAGTTGTCATAATTATTCATAGTGCTGGCTTGGCTCAGCTTTTGGCTTGCCTGCACTTTCCTCCATGTTAGCGCGAGAGACAGCAGCAAGCAGATCATAAAACGTATACATTTTTTGGGATAGATTATAGTTACATTTGATGTTCACATAATTCTATTATATTGTGTATACACGAGAATCAGATTAGTTTGTTTGATATTATCTTATCATTTCTAATGTATCGAATACATCATTAATTAGTGATTTGTCACTGGGTATCAATGATTTGTCGAGTTTCTGTTAACAAATGTAAAAAAAAAATTGCAAGCACATCATTTTGAACAACAATTTTATTGGTTGAGATTCGATACTAGACATAAAATAGATTATAAGGATTTTATTTAAAAGTTTTAGTTGAAACTCAGTGTTGTTTTTTAAATTATATCAAATAAATAGATTGTTTTTTTTTTACTTAAATCAAATAAGTAGATTAATCTCATATATGAAAATATTTAATATATGAATTTCTTTAACATTGACAGAAAATTAAAAATTTTTTCACCCTTAGCTAATAACTTTCTCAATTTCAAGTTCAAAGATCTTTTTTATCACAAAAGTTGTTTTTAACTGGACAGAGATTTATTCATAACTAATTTCTCAAATAAAAGAGATTAACTCTTCAAAAAACTGTACGAGTTGATAAGATATCTTTTAATTTTTTTTTTTTTGACAAAAGCTATCAAAATAAAATAAAATAAAAAGCATGGAGTTGTGCAAGGATTATATATATAGACTTTTTTTTTATACAAAAACTATCAAAAGAAAATAAAATCTCTGTTTGCAAAAATTTGAACGAAGATCTATGGGACAAACTAGCCCTTGTATCGAAAATGCCAAACTGATCTCAAAAAAAAAAAAAAAAAGATGAACATGCCAAACGGTATTAATTATTTGTGGACCATCAGGCCAGGACACGCAAGCCGTGAATTTCCAAATTACAAAGCTCACGAAGCCTTACGTAAGTAGCCAAGACAGCCAGCCAGCCAGCTCAGTTGGGATTAGTTTAGGTGTGAACGCACGGTTCAAGAGGGCATCTTCTTCAAGGTGAAAGCAGGTGTGAACACGAATCATCCAAAGGAATCTTGCATGTAGCCCAATAAAGCCATTACAGCTCTCAAAGGGTGGCTGGTCAAGACGTGAGCAGTGTTACTGCTATTAATCATATTCCAATTATTATAATCTACTACCCCGCTTTCCACAATTCCCTCAGCATAGACCAGGTCCCCATTTCTTGGATTCGGGAAAAAAAAAAATATTCAAACAACACCTACCTATTTTGTTAATCGGTAGTATTAAAGTTTGTCAAGTTTTAATTAAATTTATAAATATTATAATCAAACGCCGTTGCCACAGTATTAAAAGGCTGCACATTTAAAAGTACTATGGTTCAAAATATTAAATATAGAGTTCAACGAAAAAGTTGACAATATTAAGTAACAATCTCTCCCTCTTAATTACTTGAGAGACTTGAACTTATGACCTCATTTTGATAATATTTGTTAAGATCAAGTGTTTATCATCACATAAAAAAGTTAAGTTATTAGTTATAATATAACTTTATTTCATTAAACTTTTTCAAAATTATATCTTAACATTAAGGAATTACATATATAACAAATGTTATGAACTGAAATGTTAAGTTAAGAGTTTAAAGAGTTTATCGACAATATTAGCCAACAATAGACACTTTGGTGCTCAACGACATTGGGGACCCACTGGGGCTTCCTAGTTTTTTTCTGGGCCCTCAGCAACTGTGAAATGAATCTATGGCTACACACTTACTTGGCAGACTTTATGGAATGTAAGAAAATAACTTAGATAAGATTCTGACTCGACGGCCCAAAAATGAAAAGAGCATGTTGAATTTGAATTTTCATTACTTGTGATAAGGATGTAAGTGCTGTCTAGGCCTGGAGTACTATCATCCCAACGGCTATGATTTGAAAATGGAAGTCATCTCTACTTGTATTTTGCATGCAAATATGGGGAATTAATGTTGGTGGGTCATGTATATTTTTGGGTGACTTAATTTATCTATATTATTTAAAAAGCAGGCATCAATGTGTGATAAGTAGTGACGATGATATGATGTATATTCATGTTTTATCTACACAATAAAACACGCACCATGTGCCTGTAAATAAGTTGACACATTTATTAAAAGTTCAGTGAGTTAACTTGATAAAAGTTGGCTTGAAGTGTAATATCAAAATTAATTTGATAAAAAAATAAAATTTTGAGTAAGAGCAAACTCAACTCATTTAAGTTCATAAGTAAGTCTTTTAAAATTGAATACTTATGTTTTTAATTAGTTAATTTCATTAAATATAACATTTTATAGTAATTAAATTTTATTTACAACAATAACTTCTATAATATTAATTATTTTTATTAATAGTCAAATGAAATATCTATGAAAAATTAAGTCTTAACTGGATAGAACTTGCGCTGGACTCGTTATCTGGTTAGTTTAATGAGTCAAACTTAGACGTGCAAAAGCAAAGCCTCTACTCACTTCACCTCTTTCTTATGGTCTTTGCGTTGTAACAATTCAAACGTACAATAACATAAGCACATTGCTTAATTACGTTATCTTGCTGTATTGTCACCACTTTCTTTTTATCCCAAAAAAAAATTATAAGTATATCAATCGTTGTACTTACATATTAAAGTTATAAATTATTTATTGACGTCTTTATTTAATTTTTTTTATACATAAATTTCTTTTATTTTAAATAAACAACGAGAGAATTCAAATTTAATAAATAATAAAAATATACACTAAATTATTAGAAGGCCCCTTGACATGGGAGCTGAAAAAAAAAAAAAACAGAGGAGCTGGCTTTTAATTATGCCGCATATTTTTTAGGATGGTTGGTGGGTCCAAGTTGGCTGGCTCCTAACCAACAAACTTTCACGTTTTCGCGAGCCGCTCGTTCACGGCCCCACAATCTATGCTTTACAACTAACTAGGAAGGAGGAGGAGGAGGTGCACTCGAAAAGATCCAAAATCCATGCTTAGCTCTTGCTGATTTCATCCTTTACCAACTTTGTGGGCTCTTTACACGTGGTTGTCCTCCCTAGAGTTTCATTTAAACGAAAGCTTTATAGTCCGTTTGGTTTGAAGAGAAACCAAGCGAAAGAAACGGTGTATAGACAGAAAATGTTTTAGGAATTGAAGATTCTCACGTTTGGATGCGACGGAAGAAAGAAAAGCCTGTGAATTGGGTTAGAAAATTTCACGTGAGACCCATTGATTGTCATTGTCACCGTTTCCGTAAGAAAAGTGGAGAAATTAAGAGCAAAGATTGTGGCTTTGAGTAAATCTATCAAAATATCCTCAATTCATCCTAACCCTTATAAAAAAAAAAAATAATTAAAGATTTCTTAAAGGACACTCCAGTAATTAGAGTTCAGTACTTTTATTCTAAAGGTTTTATATTCAAATCCTGTGAAGGGATACGTAGAATTTATGAGAAGAAAGAACTATCCCTATTATATAACTTAAGATCAAATAGCCTCTTAATGAATAAAAAAAACACAATTAAGGGCATTTTGATCATTTGATATAATTAATATTTTTTTCTCTCCAGTTTCGGTCTTTATCCAAAAAAAAAGTTTATTTTCTTATAATTTTCTTTCTTACCTAATTATCACGTATCTAAATAACTATTAATAAAATTCTTTCTTTTCTTATTCATTTCTTTCTCGCTACTTTTTTCTCACTATTTTCTTTCTCTCCCCCAACAAAATCCAAACACACCACTCTATTATATATGATACAAATTTTATTTTAAGTGAGATTTTTTATTTGATTCACTAAAAAATGAATTAAATTAAATTAATTTTAATTTTAATTTTAAATATGAGTAAAAATTAACAATTTAATTGATGTCTACTTAAAATTAAAAAAGCGATAAAATATATTTTTGTAATATAAAATTATTAATAAATTATGCTTAAAAAAAAAAAGGGAGTGAATGTAATAAGCATTTAGTTTTAGTACGCATATTACGAAACTGATATGCTAGATCGATTTTGGCGGTAGGAGTAAGTTACACTTGCATTGCATTGCATTTGCATGAAGATTTGACCAAAAACATGTCATGTTTGCCATAAGCAAGACGGGTTAGAGAATTGTAGTGATCTAACACCCAGTGGATTGATGAGGCCTTTTGGACATGCGAATTCAAGGCCTAAGCCTGAGCTACTGCCCTAAAGGACTGGTGGCTAATCGCTGTGATCAATGATAGACAAGTTCGGCGTTGAAATGCTTGACCACTCAATTAGACTCATATATATATACAGAAATCGGATATAAAGAGAGATTGACCTCATATTTAATAGTGAACATTGCACTTTATGCATTCACTCATGTTTAAAGATTTTTCTACTGCATTTACGTTAGGGCCGAAAGTTATAAAATTTCTGTGAAATGAGACATAGGAGTGTCAATTTACCACTTTACTAAAGATTAATAGAAGAGATTTCTTCTCAAAAAAAAAGAAAGATTAATAGAAGAGATTAAAATTCAAACCTGCAACTTATTAGATCGAACCCAATCTACTAAATCACCTGAAACAATCCATGGGGCTGTGCGACTCTAATATGAAACTTCATGGGAAAATCTATTTAGCTTAATATGGTACTTTCGAGAAAATTTGTTTAGCTGAACTCGGATAACCTCAATGAGGAAGTTTAGGAAGTTACAAATATAAAGTAATATATCAAAATTTTTTTCTTTTGACTTATTTTTCTTAAAGTAACTAATTCAAATTAGTGAATATTTTTAACTGTCTGTCTTCTTAACAAACACTTACCTAGTGATCCTCTTCCAATTATTTAGCCGGCCATATTTAGTTTTAATCATTTCAGTTTAACTAAATCCCTCTTGTCCTTGTAATAAGGTGACCAGCCTAACTTTTTGCAAATGTCAAAAACGTAGCAGCCAATCAAGGAGCAATCTATTCATAATTGTGGGCGTGGATTTGCTGTCCGAGAAAATAACCTGATAGATTATCTTAAAAGTAACATGTCAATAATTTTTAACAACATAATACATATTTTAAATAATAAAATATTTTATTATAAAATTTTATTATCAAAAATATAAATATTATTATTTAAAATTCAACACTCATTATTTTTTATATATCTATAAAACTCAAAAATTATATGTCAGCCAAACTTTATCCTTCCCGATTAGACTTTCAAACGTCCTTTGTTTAAATTAATATTTTAAAAGACCAAAAGAAAACGTCCGAATTCGTTAGGATATCTACAAGAAAAGTAATTTGGCTTTATCGGGCTCGGGAAAATGGAAAGTTTACACCAGCCACCTTTGGATGACTGAGGAATAAGGAATTTAATTCAACAATGGCCTAAAATAAGTTGCACGTCTCTAATGAACAATTCAAATTGAAATTTTGGTTTAAAAAAAAAAATTATATAACACAATTTAGATATTAACAAAATAATTATAAAATAATATAAACTGTTAAATAATTAAAATTTTTAAAAAATTAATTATTAAATATTATTAAATAAATAACGTGACTATTTTATTGCTATCATGAAATTAAATTATAAAGTGAAATTCTTTCATTTAAAGGGTTTTGCTTTAAAATATTTTAACTTTTAGGAACGGGAATGAACTTGAAACAAGTTGATTGTTATCCATTTGATTGGTTTCTATTAGTTATTGGCATTCTAGGAAGATTAGAATATAAACTGAATTTTCTTGTTATAGCAAAAGGCAATATCAGAAAATAAAAAAAATAGAACAGGTAGAGAGAGAAAAAAAAGTTTTGAAGTGAAGCCGAAAGGCTTCCTCCTCTTCTATTGATAATTGGATATGATAATTTTACTCGTACTTTTCGGGATTTATTCGTACTTATCCTGACAGGGTCGAGATCAAAGTCAGTTGACTGGGAGACGAGACGGGGATCCACATTCTCTGTCCCCATATCCACCTGTCTTTTTTTTATTCTTCAATCTTTATTCATTTTTATTGTTAATGTTTGCTACATTTACTCTCCAATGACTTATGTTTTAACTATTTTAAAATTATTAATGTAATTATTAAATTATTAATAGAATTACTTTCTCTTAACCTGATAGTTTACTCACAATATTGATAATTTTAAGGTCAAAGATTCAAAGTAATAACTAATTCTAATGACAATCACAAAATTATTAATGAAAAATGCAGAAATTATAATAATTTGTTCTGAAAGACTATTTTTGTACTGTAAATCTTATTCTAAAACACTATTATTTCTTTCTTTCTAGAGGTACTAGCATATACATGCAAAAAATATGAGAATAGATTGTTTAAGAAGTTAGAAACGAAGTTAAAACTCCCAACATTGCAAAAAATCTAACACTATGTATGAAAAAATAAAAAAGAAAAAATTCAAAATTATGAGGTAAATTTTCCATAGTTTTCATTCATTAAATTTTTCATTGTTAGATTTTTTTGTGTGATCCATATTTTTATAAAATATAGTTTTAAACTTTAGTGTCATGTAGTAACTGAAACATTGAATGTGATTTGCATAAATTATTCTTCTATGTCAGCATTTTTAAAAATAATGTCATTATATCAGTATATAAACTTGAGTAATATAGTTTCAATAATTGCTTATTATAAACTTGAGCAATATAATATTTTCAAAATTAATGTCATTATTTTTCTGCACGATATGCATCAAGTTGTAAAAGCTTCATTTATATTGCTAATTCTTAATATAAAACTCGTGCGTCTGAACTTTAATATTTAGATCACTTATTCATTATATTTTTAAGTCAAAAGATATTTGTAATATATATTGTTAATTTGTCATTAACCACAAGTTTCAAGTACTTTGAGCAGTGAAAATATATGATTTTTTTTAATTTTCATTTGAACGGGTATGAGATAGGGACAAGGATACCCAATCTCCAGTGGAAATGAGAACGAGGAAAAAAATTTCAAACCCACCAGAGACGGGGACGGGGACGGGGATGAGAGTAATAAACAGGTACGAAGAATAGGGGAGTCATCTTCGGCCCCGACTCTCCCCATTGCCAACCCTATTGATAATCAAGCTTTATTATATAGAGGTAAAGTTACATTCAAATTCAAATAAAACTAAGTAAATTCAAAATAGGATAAGATAACAATTAAACAAATCATCTCCAATAACTAACTTAACAAATTTCTCGAAAAGGAAAGATTTAAACAAAAGTTGAAATGCAAGTAAAATGACAGCACCGTAATCTAACACTCTTCTTTGGGACTATTATTTTGCATGCCTTAAAACAAGAGTGATTAGATTTTGATCTGAAACTTCGTCTTCATTTTTCTAGTTTATGAAATCAGTCTTCAAAGATGTTTAATTGATTTTGAATCTTCAAATTATTTGATTTTTGAAAACTAGTTTTCAAATATATTTGACTCCTCTAGAGCCTTCAAGCTTATTCGTTTATAAACCACTCTCCAAAAGTTTTTGTACTTCTCTATTTCTCCTCTTGAAGGCATGGAGGTCATCCGATTTGATGAAAATGACAACTACATTTGCTGCATTCTTTTTTGGTTTTAGAAACCAATCATAAAATTGATTTTCTGTATTGAAAATTTCAATGGTTTGGCTTTTTGGTTTGGTGGGAAAACTCTATGGTTTTTTCCACTCAAAAGAAACTTTGATTTGATGGGAAAAATTTCTGATTTTCACTCACACTAAAATGCTTATCTTGCTGGGAGATACTCTTTAGTTTTACACTCTTTACTCAAACATTTAAATCACTCTCTTCTCTCTACTACGAAACACAGGTCACAAGGATGCAACACTGTTCTATTACCACTGTTAGTTATTGACAATCTAAGAAAATTAGAACACAAACTGAATTTTCTGGTTATAGTAAAAGCAATACCAAAAAATTAGAAAATAGAACAAGAGAGAGAAAATTCTAGAGTGAAGCCCAAAGGCTTCCTTATCTTCTATTGATAATCAAGCCTCATTGTATAAAGGTAAAGTTACATTCAAATTCAAATAAAGACAAACAGATTCAAAATAAAATAAAATAGTAACTAAGCATATCATTTTCAATAACTAACTTAACAAATTTTTAGAAAATGATTTGAACAAAGATTGAAATGGAAGTAAAATGACAGCACTACAGTTTCTTTGTCATGTCATGTATATTGTTTTCTTTTTTGAACAATCTGATAATTAATGGTTAGTTGTTATTACAAGATCAAAGAACTGAAATTTGCAGGTAATATTGTTTCATTTCGAAGGATGAGAGCATAAGTGGATCCAGAACTGTTTGTCAGTAAGACAAAATTAATATGTACATACAATATCATAGCAAAAATTTATATGATTTTTTTCCATTGTCAATACCATCAAAGGCATCCTTATAATTTGCATTTGGATAAAGAGAATGCATTAACGAATTAAACGAAGAAGATGATATGATTAGAAAACCAAGAAAATCTTTACATGTCTTTTGTTTAATTGTTGAATATCAACAAAGAAAGCTCTTCCGTCAAGAAAATTTTATCAACACAAGATTTAGGCTTAAAAAAAATGAAGACTTTTTTACAATTAAAAAGAAAGTAAAAAGTATTTGAAAAATTACTTTGTACACTCCAAATTTAGACCATATTTACACTTCACATATCAAAATTCAGATATTATAAATAAATATATATATAGAAACTAATACACGTCAGTCAATTCAGACAAAAATCGTGAATTAACTATTATACCCTCATTAAAAAAAAAGTTAGAAACTTAATTTTGGAATGCAACCTAAGCCGATCGAGGGGGATCGAAACCATGCTGACCAACAGAAGTCCATGTTTCAGAATTATACTATTCTGTATGCACCAGTTTTTGCTCCCCAGATGTATAATCCTATTTAAGTATGGGCCGGTTTGAGCATAAAAGAATTTGTCCTATTGAAAGAGTGTCGCACATCTTTTATCCAAAGGGACAAAGACAAAGGTGAAACCCAGCCCATATTTGATTCGAAAATAAAAAGTGAAAATAGCCCATCTTTGATCAAAAAAACTAAAAGACCAAAAAACAAAAAAAAGGGAGAGAGAGAGAGGATATCATAGGTGAAGTTAGTCCGTCTTCCCCAATCTCTAAAAGCCCTCCACTCTCGGGCCTAGCCATCTTTCGCAACTCGAATCTTAATTTAAGTTCAGCGGCTCTCATCGTTGACGATGGTGGTGAAACTCGAACAATTGCTTTATAAGCTTTTGCTAAATGTCAATTTTGTTGCATCAGTAAAAAAGTTGAACTATTGGTTTGGTCTAACAACTCTACATATAGATCTTGCAATTGCTGGCCCAAAACAAAAAAAAATTGTATAGACATTAGTTTTCTCTATTGCACCATAATTTAAGTCAATAACGCCAATCTACACTTGAAAATATACAACGACGAATTTGAAATTCATTATATTATAGATGCCTAATTGCCCGTTCGAATATAAGTTAAACTATCAATAAACAGCATTTTGTTCACGAATTCATAAGGATATATTAGCCAAGATAGTTCCTATGTATATCCGGTAACTTGTTTAGGTACTTTTACGTTCTTGTATATATAAACTGTTCCACGAGTTGATAATATGTTCAATAAATCAAATATCGTTAAGGAATCACAAAACTAACAAAGTTAACAATCTTATATTAAAGTGTTTTTCTTAAGTATCAACATTGCTGTTCAAGTTAATTAATATCAGGGCATCTCAATCGTTATTTGGCTTCATCAAACTCATTTGTCATAGCCTTGTACATGAAAAAGAATGGGGTAGCCTTTCCCTTGTGGTTTGTTGTGTCGTGGAATCCGCGTCGGCTTTTAGTTCGATGTCGTGGAATCATTTATATTTTTTTATGTCTCCGTAAAAAGAACGACAGTCAAAAGAAGTGTATCATGAGATTCTCGTAACTTTCTTGCTCTCGATCTCTCGCAGTAGCCACTTTAATGAGTTTATTAGAGACCCTGATTTGTTCTAAGTTTTATTTTATGGTCACGTAAATTATCTGACAACATTTAATTATTTAATAGTCGTGTTATTCGATTTATTTTAATGTCATCTAATAATCTTATTAAATATTTCCCTTTTGTTTTAGACCCCAACCCCCCCTTCTCATTATCCAATGATACCTACTCGCGCTGGTAATTAAAGTTAGCGCTGGTAATGCCATCATTTCCAATTATGTCCCGCGGGAGACCGTTCGAGGCATTAAGCGAGTCAGCAAGTTCTGCTTCGCTACTGACATGGGAGCGTATCTGGGAAATCCACTTTCTCAGAACCGAAGAAACAACAAGCCACATATGCCTACATTTTGGATAAGGTACGCCAGAAACTAAGCGTGTGGAAATCTAAGCTTTTGAACTTAGCTGGGAGAGTAACTCTAGCTCAAAATTGTCTTGCTTCAATTCCCATTATACGATGCAAACCGTCTGGTTGCCAGCTTCTATTTGTGATGAGTTAGACCGGATAACACGCAGATTTATTTGGTCATCAGATCAGGACAAAAAAAGAGTTCACTTGGTTAGTTGGGAAGTGATAACTCGCCCGAAATTCGAAGGTGGTCTTGGATTGAGACAGGCACGTTGGAATAATATTGCTATGTTGGGGAAACTATGCTGGGATATACTGTGTAACAAAAACAAAATTTGGGTCTCAATGCTTCGACATAAATACTGTGATTCCTCTCGTGCTATGGTCCCGTGTAACTCTCATGCATCGATAACCTGGAAATCAATCACTCATTGCTTTGATCATTTAGAAGATGGGTTTGGAATCCGGGTGAGCAACGGTAACAGCACTTCCTTATGGCATGACAGGTGGCTGCTGGGCAAGTGCCTTGCCGAGGTGGTGCCAATGATTGACCCAAGAGAACTACATGCTAAGGTCAGTCACATTATCAACAATGGGAGATGGGATCTGGATGTCCTGTCCACAATAATATCACCAGCTGGTAAGCAAATGATTGAATCAACTCCATTGCCCAAATATGTGGTTTGTGAAGATTCAGTGGCTTGGATAGGCAGCCAGGATGGCTCATATTCAGCTAAGACCGGGTATGCTTGGCTAGTTAATGGTTCTTCAGCTGGGTCACCGGATCCAATATGGAGGTGGGTTTGGAAATTGAAAATCCCCCAGAAACTGAAAATGTTCTTGTGGCAAATTTTGAAAGGTCGCTTGCTGACCAATTTGGAACGATTTCGCCGTGGGCTTTTCACTTTCCCTTTGTGTGGGCGCTGTCTTGCAGGGGAAGAATCAATTATCCATGTCTTGAGAGATTGTACTTATGCTAGATGTGTGTGGGAGATGCTATTCCCCACAGGAGCTCCTGATCCCTTTTATAGAGAAGAAATACATGGTTGGATTATGAAATTTCTCAAAAATTTTGACACTTTGTTTGGATTGCGTGCACCGGTATTATTTTTCTTGTGTGCTTGTTGGACCATATGGCAGGCTCGAAATGACGAAGTTATCAATGGAACTACGTCCAACAAATTTCTTCAAATACAGAAAATTTACGGCCTGGCCATGGACTGCAATATAAGCTTTCCGATAAAAGAAGTTGGCTTCAAGTCTCCTGTTAGGCTTGTGTCCTGGATGCCACCACAACATGGATGGATCAAGCTAAACATGGATGGTAGCTCAATGGGAAATCCTGGCAGAGCTGGGTGTGGGGGGATTCTTAGAGATGCTGTGGGAAGGTGGCTGGGGGGTTTCTCAATGTCAGTTGGTGTGACAACTAACATGGTGGCTGAATTGCTGGCCATACGAAGAGGTATGAAGATCGCATGGGATAAAGGGTTTCGAGCCATAATTGTTGAATCTGATTCCTTGGAAGCCCTCCGATTGATTGGAAAAAAGTTGGGGTCGGCTCATCCATCTCAAGTTCTTGTTGGAGATATCCAAGCATTGCAGCAACGACACTGGGAAGTTAAGTTTCAACACGTTCTGAGAGAGGGAAATGCCTGCGCGGACTACCTTGCAAAAATAGGAGCCACAAGTGCTGGTAGTGAAATCTTTTTACAAACGCCACCAATTGGGATACGAAACTTACTTGATGCAGACAACTACGGTGTCATGCATCCTAGACTATAGTTGTGCTCTTATTCTGTTTCATTTTTTTTTCTTTCTTTCTAGCTTGTTCTTTCCTGCATCTTCTGTACCAAAAAAAAATTAAAGTTAGCGCAAGGTTTAGTCTTTTGGGAAGAAGGCGAAGTTTCTTAACCGGGTGGTGTAAACAAATGGATATATTTACTAAAAATATGGTGACTTAGTTAAATAAAAATTTGTTGGAAGTTTGATATTAAAGTTCCTTACATAAACAAATTAAACTTGAGTAATAACAGGTTTAACTCTTGTTTCTTGTAAATAATTCATGTTGTTTAACGTATGCTTTATAATTGCTAAAAAATTTGTTTAGCATGCCATTATAAATATTTAGTAGGCTTATTTGAATTATAAAATAACTTATTTTGCAAATATTTTGCAAAATAAGGGTGAAACTGTGAGCATTTGGCCTTTTATAGATATGCTAAATGTGAGTATTTTTTATGTCAAAATCTCCCTCTCTCTCTCTCTCTCTCTCTCTATCTATCTATCTAATATATATATATAAGTAAATTTTATTTGAAGAAATATTTTTTATCAATTTAACTCTTTTTATAAAAGATAATATTTATAATTTCAATAATTTTTATTAATGTTATGCCATTCAAAAAAAGATTGAAATTTGACTTAATAAAAGATATACACGATTCGATAGTTAGACAAACTAAATTTGCATATTTCAAAACTCAAGTCAATTCACCTTGTTTATATCCCAATGTTCTACAATTCTTGCAATCTAAAAATAAACTAAAATCCCTTCTCCAAGTCTCGTGATGGTTCCATAATAGATTGGCTCGTGTTTGAGATCATGACTACAATCACTGCTAAGAGTTTTAGTGTAATTAAGGGTATGTTTGTTTGAGGGAAATTCAATTCTCGGATTTGGTTTTCACGACTTTCTAGTGTTTTGGGTCAGGAATTTGAAAGATTTTAGAAAATCAAATGTTGGGCCATTGGACGAAAACTACATGCATTTATGGAAAACGACGTTCGCTTGAATTGAGCGGACGTCGTTTTTCGTAGGGAAACGTGGGGAGCACTGTTTTTGACACTGTGCTGACACTGTTTATACAGTAAAAAATAATAAAATGTAAAAAATAATAAAATAATAATATTTTTTACTGTTTACACAACGAAAAATAATAAAATAATAATATTTTTACTGTTTACACAGTGAAAAGTAAGACAATAATAATATTTTTTACTGTTTGCACAGTAAAAAATAATAAAATAATAATAAAGTATTTCATTTTATATAATTTCACCAAATACAGAATAATATTTTTAGCACCACAGCCGTAATTGAAAATAAAATTCCAGAATTTCATTGTCCTCAGTAAATGATATTCCAGAATTTCATTTTTATCAGCAAACAAACAGACCCTAAATGTATATTACAGTTATAACAAAATTTTTAGGCCACCCTTATTATATCACCAGTGTGCTCTTTTAATAGATTAGTATAACAGTCTTTATTTATTATCACGATAAAATAACATAATCTCTTTTAATAAATTGTGTGAAGCGTTGTTCGTATTTTTTTTATATGTAAATAAATAATAATAATAATAATAATAATAATTCAATTATTGACTGTAGCATCACGTGTATTGTTGCCATTGCAGACATGCTGGCCACATAAAATGATACAGTTGATTACCGACCATTCCTTTGACTTAAGGCCTGCTATTGATTGAAGATTACTTCTTTCATGTGACCAATCAATGCTAAGCAAGTTGGACAGATATGACGTCCAACGTAACATTAATATGCTTAAATGACATGTCGATACATTGCATTCGTGCGAAACTCATCTTATTTTGATATAGTTGACGACTAACACTTTAAGATTGATTGGCAATGACCATTAATAGCTCAAATTAATGATTTTCCTGATCAGGAGATGAGACCAAAAATAAGTTACACTTTTAAGTGATAGTTCGACAATAAATTGATATATTTTTATATTTTAATTAAAAAAAAGAGCGTATTGATGAGTTCTAATAATTGTTAAAATCTTTAACAGCAGAATCTCACTCGGTCTTATCAATAGTAAGATAATAGGTACGTCTTATAGAGGAAATTAGACAGTAAGTCTAAACGGTAAAAAAGTCAACACCGTTTAATAAGTGTAATAACCAATATATTTACAAATGTATTTTTTTCCCTCTATTTAAGAAAAAGAAAAGGACACAAAATAGACTAAGCGGAAGGATAAAATTTGCAACATCAACCATCGGAATTAGGTTGAATTTAATCTAAAATTAAAGTAATTATGGGTGTATTTGATACACAAACTGAATAGTGCGATATAAGATAATATATGTTAATATAGTATATGATAGGCTAGATTAATAATTTATCTTATATTTGGATGTCAACAAATAGTATATAATAATTATCCTATTTAATATTTAGATGATATAAGATAGAATAGTATAATATATCAAAATTACCTTTTTTACCTTTAGAGATAATTGATTTACATTTACTATTAATTTTAATATTTTTATTAAAAATAATTAAAATTAAGTAATGAAATTAATATTTATTTTACATGTTATTATACATTATATTGTTTATAATTTTTCAATTTTGAATAATTTTTTTTAAATTAAGCATTAATTTTATTTATACAAATAAATTTTAAAATATCAAAAAAAAAGATTAATATTTTTTTAATTTTTTGAGGAAAAATTAAATAACTTTTAAGAGATAAATTTTCAAACTTATATGAAAAAAAAAGGAAAGAATGAGCACGAGAGAGAGAGAGAGAGAGAGAGATAGAGAGGGAGGAAAGAGGAGGGAGGGGAGAGAAAGGGAAGAGAGAGAGACGAGGAGTGAGAGAGAGAGAGAAGAGGGAGACAGACGAGGAGTGAGAGAGAGGAGGGAGGAGAGAGAAAGGAAAGAGGGAGGAGAGAGAAAGGAAAGAGGGAGGAGAGGGAAAGGAAAGAGAGAGAAGAAGAGTGAGAGAGAAGGGAAGAGAGAGAAGATAAGAGAGAAATGAATTTTTTAAATTTTATGTTAATATTTTAAAAAATAATAAAAATTTATTTTAATTAAGAGGATATTTTAATAAATATATAATATATTAATACTAATCTATGATATGAGACAGACTAGTCCATATAAGTTAGAAAGATAATACTATCTCATATTTATGGAATAGTAAGTCCACACTAGTTTATCTTATACATATCTTATTAACCAACTAAATATGAGTTAAGGTGGAATAGTTAGTTACTAACTTATTCTATCATATCCTATTTTATGAAATAAACGCACCCTATATGTACAATCTTTTTATTAGGTGTATTATACATAATTAGTATAAAAGATTTCACAGTTGAAACATTTATGTTTTGTTACTCTTTTTTTTAATCAACAAAAAAAGTACTCGTGATATGTTGAACAGGATCGGGATTAGCGTTTGAACTTTTGACGCCCTCCTTTAACTATCTCATAAGATGAACCCTCAATTCAATATTACTGACTCAATTGAGTCTACCCTATTTAGTAACGATGTTATTGAATTTTGAATTCAATGTACCTTTCGTATATAATCCCCCTAAATTAAAGAACGAATAGAAAAAGAAGACTCAAATCTAAATCGCGGTGGAAGAAACACACAGGAATACTGACCAGGCAATAAAGCAACCACTTCAAGTGATTATATTTTATTAATCCATATTTGTAGTATATGTCAAAACAAATATTTTTTAAAATTTAATTACGCGACTTATGTGCGTGATGGCCGACCCGTAGATGTAGGGGCCCACTCAGGCTTCCTCAGCCAAACCCAGAAAACTTGGGGCCCACGTGTGACTGCAAGACAAAATCGGTCTGCCTATTGTGTGGTCCGTATCACATGACCTGCCCACTACATTTGTAGTATTTTTTAGAACTAATAAATTGTTTCTAAATAAAATTTTGGTGTATAAAAAAAATAAATATTCAGAGCGTTTTGCCTTTTAGCAGAATTTGGTTCTTTAATAGAATTTTTTTAGTTCAAACTGAATTAATTGAAACATAATATTGGTAAAGACATAATATTAGATCTAAAAAGACCAAACTAATGTTTTTGGTAAAGACAACAATAATAGTAATAATAATCTTTGGCCCACAAATCAAGTTAGGGCATGCAGTTTACAATGAGTGCCACCGCTCCTTGTGGGTACATATTTCTGTCCCCTTGCAAAAATCATAGATTGCACTCATATGCTTGTTGAACCATTTATGTTCCATGTGGAATTTTCCTCGGATTCTTTTTCTCTGTGAAATAAATAATGCCGAAGAGATGCCAGAGAAGAATGGATCTGTGAAGAAGACACAATAATCCCATATATTTTATGTCCTCTAGTTTTTCTCTTATGTCCTTCTTTTAAAAATTTTTCTAGTACAATTTTAAATACAAAATTTAGCAATACATTAAATATATATATATATGTAATATCTAAATTACTTGAATATTGGGTGCACGGGAGAAAGAGATACTATGATGATTTTTCTTTTTTATCCTTTGGAATAAATATTTTAATAGTAAAAAAACGAGAGATTGATAAGAAAATAGAATTTGAATCCCAGTTGAAAGTTATTACTTTCAAGTAACTATGTTGAGTGATCAATAATAATTTTTTTTATCCTATTTTTTAAAATTTTTTTAGCAATGATGTTATTATATTAGGAATTTTCTAACTTTTTTAGGCCTTGGCGTTTTTCGGATGGAATTTTTGGGCCCAAGGTTTCAAATAAATTTTGGCAAAAGGGTCCGCTCCACTCATCAATCTCCAACAGAGGTTGAATCATTTCCATCAAATGAACAAAAAAAAAAAAAGATTGAATCACTACCACTCGTAAAAAAAAAAAAACAATGGAATTATGTGCTCAATAATTGCTCAATGGGTCACATTCATTTGTAAGATAGGGTTCTTGAATACGTATACTTTCTCTAAAAGGCATAAATGATGATTTCGTTAATTATTCTGGCCAAAAAGAAATAATTTCGTTAATTATGTTTTACCGTGAAAAGCTAAAATTCTGTGATAAATGCAAGTAATTTCTATTTAAATGTGCAAAATATCAAGCATTTTCAATGTCCATGATTCATTGGACCAAAAACATAGGACATCCATAATCCAAATCTTTTGTTTTTCTTTTAGTATTTTGAAACGAGGGCGAGATATGGGAATAAAAATGTTCTCAAGTTTCTTTTAAAAAAAAAATCTGCATGTTAATGTATCTATTTCTAACAACACGATAATCCATTAAAAAAGGAAGTTCATAAAAAAAGAAAATAAACTTTTTAAATTTTTTTTGGCCTGTGACGACCACCAGTGGCCTCTCTCACTAATTTGGTGACAAAGGTTGGGAAACTGAAAGCATTAAATCTCATCGGAGATATAATTGCGAAATTGCCTTCGTTTACGCTCGAAGTCTACAATAACTTGCTTACGAAATTGACTTTGTTTACCCGTGAAGTCTACTACTTAGAGTCTGTTTACATTAATTATTGAATGTTATTGTTATTAATTGTTGTTATTGATTACTACTACTAATTGTTGATTGGTGATTCTTATTTACTGTTACTGATTACTAATAAAATTAATGAAGTATTTGATTAATTTTATACTTATTGTTACTGTTGAATAATGAAATATCTAATTTAGACATATAATTTATGTAGATATATAATATTAAAAATTTTATTTTTATATTTTAAAATAATATTTTATAAATAATATTGAGAATTATTTTACTTAATTTTTAACTTTTTTTAAAAAATATTAATTTTTATTAAATGATAAAAATTATTATATTTGAGATTTTTTTTTATAAATGTCAATCTTAAAGAAAATTGAAGTGAAAAAAATATTATTTAAGATAAATACTAATAAAATAAATTAAAATATCTAATTCATGTATTAAGTAAAAAAAATAATAGTAAAATTATATAAATATTTTAAGAATAATTTAGTCCATATAAATTATTATTAATATTAAAAAGTGAATAGTAATTTAAAAAGTAACAAAAAGTAACTTGGAGTTACTTTTTAATCAGATACTTTTAGGAAGTCAAATAAGGAAATAAGCAGAATTAAACAGCAATACTAAAAAATTTACCAAACACCTATTTTCCTACTTTTTGAAAATAAAACGCAAATGTATCCCTTCAAAAACTAACTCAAACACTCCCTTAAGGTGGTAATCTGATAGTTAATCGATATATTTTCTGTATTTATAATCTAAGTTCGAGTCCTAACGTCTATGTTTGAAAGTAATGTCCTTCTTTAATTGCCAGTTTAACTGTGCTCACACTGGTTGGTTCCAAACTTAACCAAACTTTATAATCGCTGTGGTCGGTTTAGGAAATATCAACTCGGGTCCAACAGTACTCAGTGAGTCTTTTCTTATGAGTTGGGTTGAATGAGGCACACACACAGAATTACTCCGACTTTTGTTTACAAATCTGATGACCGACATATTTACGATAGATTTTTTTCATTTGTTCCAAAAAAAAAATCACTAAATTGTTTTTTTTTTTTGTTCAACGCCTCCCCTCTCTATTATTTTTTTGTATGGGTCGCTTTTCTATTCTTTTTTTCCCTTTTTGATAAATGTTCTCTTTTATATGTATGAAGTCTTGTCTTTTAATTTATCCCTCTTTTTTCTTTACTTGATTATGTATAAAAATGTTGCTAATATTATGTTTTTATGTAAAATATTATTTATTCAACATAAAAGTATATTATAATTATAAAGATATACTTACATTAATTTACAAATATGGGCATACTCGTCATTCTATAAATATCAATTTTTTTAAAAAAAATTCATCACATCCAAAAAAAAATTGTACTTTTTATTAAATTTCTTTTTTATACATTTCTAAAATATTCAAACAAATAATGAAAAAAATTATTTCCTTTCTCTGTATTTTTTTTCTCACTGTTTTCTTTCATACTTCACTTCTAATCCAAACAAAGCATCAATTTTAAATCAAATTTTCACATTGACTTTATTTTTTTAATAGTTTATTTTTGCAACTATTAGAAGTTAATATATCAACATGACAAAATAGATTTATTTTGCCAAAAAAATAAAGTCACTGTAAATTTTCTTTAATTTTAAGATTGCAGAGTACTCGCAATTTGGGGGATATATATGGCAAGGTAGTTATTGTTTACACGAGTAAACACAATTAATACATCACACGCACATAAAAGAAGCTTTGTGGGTCTCATTTTATTTTGTTATTGTGCGTATATATGTGTTTTTTTTTTTTGGGTGTAAATAACCATTTTCATATAGCAATAAAATCATTAGCTTTTCTTTTTCAAATTTCCTTATAAAATATTTTTGTGATATTTGCCACAAAACTCTATTTAAAAAAAAAAATTGTTACAATCTAAAATGTATACACCGTGAAAAAAAGTAGGCATCTCAGTATACCACTGTCTCACCATAGAGCCCCAAAAAAGTCAGATTTATATGTCACATCTTTTGGACTAAAATACAAAATCTTAAATTATAATAGAGTAAATTGTTACACCAAAATTTACTATTTCATACAAGTGAAAACTAAATGGAATAAAAACACACACATATATTCTGAGTTTTTCCATGCCGTAGGAGACTGAATTATTGTTGTAAAAATTTGATCGTATCAGTCAGTTCGACTAATTCAATCAGTGATCAATTAAGAGTTTAGTTTGATTTATGACTAATTTTTACAAAATCTCCAACTGATTAAAACCAGTCAAAACATGTTAAAATCAGTAAAAATTAGATAGGTTAGATAGGTTCAAATCAGACAAAAATTAATAAATTATAATTTGACCCCATATTTTATTTAAATTATAATTTAGCTTTAAATTTAATTAAAAATTTCAATTGAGTCTTGTTATCAAAATTTTTAATTTAGTCCTTAAAATTAAAAAAAATTAACATTTAATCACTATTTTTAAATATTATTTATTTAATTACTTATATATATATCATATTAAATATCAATTTAAAAATCAATTTAATTGATTAAATATTGAACCACTAATATTTTCAATTTAATAATCAATTCAGTTTTAACAATCTTGGACTGAATATATCATTCGGAAAAATGGTTAAAATAAGAATCCGAGTTTTCCTTGATTTTGACAAGAAAAAGATCATCTCAATCCGATAAGCCCTTTTCAAACAAAAATACAAAGAATGGAGAATCAGGAGAAGGAAACGACAGAGCTTTTGGGCCACCAGCTTAAAACATACAAAAGCACTACTGTATCAGTCTTAAATCGACGTCGTTTTCATCCTACAACAAATTCCTATACGAAAACCTTTGAAGGCTTGTTCCAAAAATACAAGATACGATGCATAAACTATATCTCTCAAACTACGAAAAATTCCTTGACGAAAACATTGAACGTAGTGCATTAAACGTCATTCCATGCATTGTATTATTAACAATCATTGGTTTGTTGAATATTTTTTATTACACAATGAATTATCATAGTAAATGATAATTACACAAAACACATCAAAATGAGTAAATTAATAAATCCGTATATCTAAAATTGTAATATGTACCGAAATCCAACAAATCAAACGATAACATGTATATTTTATACATGACACTTTTAAATTAGGGTTGAATGAAAGATTAATGTTACAGTTTAAAAAAATTTTCTTGGCTGCAAGTTATGGTGCAACGAAGATTAATTTTATGGTTTGAATAATCTTTCTTAGACACAGTTTTTAACGGGTTCATTTACAGAAGAAAATAAATAATTATGGAAAACGATTTAATTTTTTGTTTTTCTTACAAGTATAACAAAATCAATATTATCAAATTTTATATAGAACTCTTTTTTTTTTATGTTGCGTAAACTAGTATTTATATATCATGTAATATAAAAACCATGGAAATGTCGACTTCAACATACGCTCTGTGAAGGTAATTTCTAAACAAATTATTTAACAAAGTTAGGTGCATTATCTCCGAATCAATATGTATTTTGGGAATCTCCTCCCTTGATATGAGAGAAATTCTCGTTAGTGACATAATAGGTATAGCTATCCTAAGAGACGGCTAGTTTTGTAGTGTTATATTTTTTTTTGTTATTTTTGTATTTATTCTTTCCTTCAGTCATAAAAAAAAAAATTTCGGAATAATATATATTTGTAAGATATAAGGTGTAGCATACTAATATTTGTTAAATCACTGTAATCAATGTTAACAAATTATTATAAGCATAAAAATGTTTAATTTTTTTAAGATATCCACACTATATTTTTTTAACTTTCTTGACAAATCTAAATTGATAAATGCTCATCAAAATATTCAACGAGACTACATATACATCAAGTCCTACACAACTATAAAAAAAAATAACTTTTTTTAAACATTATAAAATCTACTACACTATAAATTTAGTATAGAAAGCCAGCTCGCAGTAGTACGCCCAGGGCAATCTTCCTACGAGCAAGAGGAACTGTAGATGCCACTACTTTCCTACCATAAAAGGATAAAAAAAAACAAGATCTTGTCTTTAGGGCGATATTAACGAAATCTTAAACAAAAGATTTGAGTTGATGTCTTAATAAAAATTTAAGCACATAAGTCAAGCTTTAATAGTCCGTATATGTCTGGAAACACTTACGTTATCTGTGTGCCTCTCTACATCGCTTTCTTCATCAAAACCCTCTCTCTCTCTCTCTCTCTCTCTCTCTCTCTCTCTCTCTAGCTCTCTGTGCTTTCTCATTTCAGACACACACACACAAACGCACAACACACACGCACACAGAGAGAAGCAAAGCACACACAACAACACATGACATCACAAGATGAGCTTGTTGCTGTCTACATCTCTCTCTTTCTTCTCTCTGTGTCCTCAAGTTTCTAACTTTTTTTTGTGGTTAGTTTGTGTCCGAATGGCCTTTCATTGTTCCTACTAAGAGCGCAATGAAGATCACCGGAAACCCAAGTTCGCCGGCAACATTTCAAGGGAACACCGCCGCGTCTTCCAAGCCCCTAAACCCACACTCGTCGCATCCTCCTGATTCAGATCCCAAGTGTTCTTCTTCCCTCAAGCCTCGCCGCAGGGCCCGAAACCCGAGACTGACCCGTTTGAAGAAGTCCGGACCCCCCACTGGGAGGCGGAGCCGGCCCGAGACCCCGTTGTTGAAATGGAAGACTGAGGAAAGAAAGCCAAATGCTGACGTTGAAGAAGACGATGTGGGGAAGCACCCGGAGGAGAGTGGTGGCCGGAGAGCTCTCCGGAAAAGTGCGAGGACCGCGTCGGCCAGAAAGATTGCCGCCGGTTTGTGGCGGTTGCAGCTGCCGGAAACGGTGGCTACTGGATGTGAAGAGAGGAGGAGGAGGAGGAAGCATCCACTAGGTTTTCAGGTGATTTTCTGCTCTCTTTTTTTTTTTTTGGGTCTGATTGAGTTTGTGTGACTGTGTTTTTGAAAGATCTGTTGGTTTTGATGATAGAGAGAAAACAAATGAGTAAATGTGTAAATAAAACATGGGGGGTTCTCCTTACATTTTCCCCAATAAGGAATCATTAAATGGGATCTGGCTATATGGGTTTGATTATTTGTTGAAAGTATGTTTTTGAATATGATTTAATTGACATTAGTTTATTTCTATGGTTGGGATGTTGCTTAGTTTTGAAGTTTTAGTTTGAGCTTGACTCATGATTATGATGCTGATTGAAATGGTAATGTAATTATTCTTGCTATTTAATTACTGTCTCTTAACATCAAAATGAATATCATCACCACCCTCCCTCTCCTCCTCCCCTACCCAAATAAAAGAAAGAAAGAAAGAAAGTGTAAAGAAGAAGGTAGAATAAAGCACGAGATTCTAGTTGACCAATCAGTCAAAAAATGTGGTTTGTAGGACTTGACTGATAAAATTGGTAATCGACGTCGCTCTCCCTCAAAGTTAGGATTTAATTTTAGAACCTTTTGCAATCTTGGCTTTGATTCCTCAAGTTGGTATTTGTATTTACTTGTAACCAGGGCATCCATGCTTTGCTTTGGATAGCCTTTATTTATTGGTTGTCCAATTAATTGATTTGTGGTATTTGAATCATATAGCTTCTGGGAATCAAGTTGTTTACTAAAAAGTTGGGAATGCATTTGTCCGGAATTTTCATTGTTAGATGACGCTTTAACCATGTGGAACCTGATCAGTGGAATTTAGAAATTTTGAGTTTGTCGTGTTGTTCGTTTCTGCAGTCTGGTGCTCATCACGTGGCGGTCACATTTGTACCTGCGCAGAGTGGGAAATATGAAAAAAAGGATCTGCCAGAGAGCCCTGCTTCTGTGTCTGGCATGAAAAACAGATTCTTTTGTAAGGTTTGTTAATTCCTGAAATTCTGTAACTAAATTGCCAGTCTCAGATGACCTGTTCGATGTTGACACTAGCAGTAAGTGGTGGTTATCAAAGAAACTGAAGTATGACTCTTTTGGCCATCATCTTGCTCACCGGGCATGCATGCTTTGGAAAATAATTATGGATGCTCTGTACCTGTGGCATATTTTCTTTTGGATGATTGCTTTGTTGTAATCACTTATTTATCTTCTTTATATACAAAGTTGCTTATTATGTTATGCACGAGCATCCGTATCCGATATGATGGCCAGATTTGAGGTTAATTTCATGTCTAGTTCAGCATTTACAGTGTGGAAGGTTTCAAAGTTATGCTAAATCTCCACATGCATGCTGCAAGAAGATGGAAAACAGTAGTCAGTTAAAGTAAAAATTTTTGTTACGGTATCCTGCAGTTTAGATGTTATTTGAATCTTTTTTTTTTTTAATTTGTTTTTGACCAAGAGCTTTGATGTTCCTGAAACTTAAACTGCAGTTAATTTATTTCCGTTATTAGGAAAAAAATGTCATGTAAATTCTATTGCATAGACGAAAGTAGCTGTTTTGGCCATGTTAGGCACACTGAAATTGAGCTGCTGATATATCCAAATAATCTGTCGGGAAATTTACATTCAAGATCTTATATTTTGCACCCTAAAATGATTCACACCTGTATGGTAGTCCATAAGAGTTGCAGAACCTGTTTCATAATAAAAACATGAGTTTCATACTCATGATATGCAACATGAGTTTTTGGTTCTGATACTCTGATATGCAACATGAGTTTCATACTTGAAGCATAAATTTTTTAGTAGCTCTAAAACTTGATGCAGATGCTTTGAAAATGTATTGACATATCTGTTAATTCCACACAGTTCAATCCCATGATAGACTGCTCACTTGCATTTCCTGTCTCTTTCCCCCCCTCTCCCACCCCTCCCTGGCACCTTGTTTCTCCTACTTACAAGTATTAGACATATTGCTAATTATAGGCCTGTTGCCTATGTCAGATGGAGCCTTCATTTCAGTTTTCCAATCCTGCAATGGAGGGTGCAACCAAGTGGGATCCCATCTGCTTGGGAACATCAGATGAGGCATGTCAGATTTACAGCCGCATGAAGAGTCTCAATCAACAAGTGAGTGCTATATCTGTGGTCCCTGCACTTGAAGCTGAACTAGATCAGGCTCGAGCACGCATCCAAGAGCTTGAGACTCAACGCAGTTCCCTAAAAAAGAAATTGGAGCATTTCTTGAATAAAGTCAGTGAGGAAAAGGCTGCCTGGAGGAGCAGAGAGCATGAGAAAATCCGAGCATTTATTGATGATGTTAAAACTGAGTTGAACCGCGAAAAGAAAAATCGTCAAAGATTGGAGATAATGAACTCCAAATTGATTAATGAGTTGGCTGATGCAAAAGTATTAGCCAAGAGATACATGCAGGATTATGAAAAGGAAAGGAAGGCAAGAGAATTGATTGAGGAAGTATGTGATGAGCTTGCTAAGGAAATTGGAGAAGACAAGGCTGAGGTTGAAGCCTTAAAAAGGGATTCAATGAAACTTCGAGAGGAATTGGATGAGGAAAGGAGAATGTTGCAGATGGCTGAGGTCTGGCGTGAAGAACGTGTTCAAATGAAGTTGGTTGATGCAAAGGTGGCACTTGAAGAGAAGTATTCTCAGATGAGCAAGCTTATTGCTGATTTAGAATCTTTTCTAAGGTCAAGAAGTGCTGATTCTGAATTGAAGGAAATGAAACAAGCAGAACTGCTGGTGCAGGCTACTGCCTCGTTGAATATGCAGGACATGAAGGAATTCACGTATGAGCCCCCGAACTCAGATGATATATTCTCTATTCTTGAAGACGTTAATCGCAGCGAGCCCAATGAAAGGGAGATCGAACACTGTGTAGCCTGCAGTCCTGCAAGCCATGCCTCAAAGATTCACACTGTGAGTCCTGAAGGCAATCTCTTTGACAAGAATGGTTACAGAAATTTCCATGCATTTGTTGACCAGAACGGTGATATAGAGGAAGATGAGAGTGGCTGGGAAACTGTGAGCCATCTTGATGATCAGGGCTCAAGTTACTCGCCAGATGGGAGTGCTCCCTCCGTTAATAAGAATCACCGGGACAGTAACGTCTCAGAGAGTGGAACAGAATGGGAAGAAAATGGTTGTAACGGGATCCCCGCTACTGAAATCAGGGAACTCTGCAATGTGCCAACAAAGCATACCAAGAAGGTCTCGTCCATTGCGAGGCTCTGGAGATCATGCCCAAATAACGGGGATAACTACAAGGTCATCTCGGTGGATGAAATAAACAACAGGCTTTCAAATGGAAGGAAATCTAATGGGGGAATTTTATCACCAGATGAGGGGCTAGGCAAAGGTGGACTCAGCCCCCCGGTGTTGGTGGAACAGTGGAGTTCGCCGGACTCTGGAAATCCCCACATAACTCGAGGAATGAAGGGGTGCATCGAGTGGCCCCGGGGAGCGCAGAAGCACAGTTTGAAGGCAAAGCTCTTGGAGGCAAGGATGGAAAGTCAGAAAGTCCAATTGCGTCATGTACTTAAGCAGAAGTTCTAGATCTAGTGATTCATTGATGTTACTGATACTGCTAGATCAAAATAATCAGTCGTTCCTGACCTTGCAATGCAATGAGCCCTTCTTTCTGCTGTTGTAAATGCTAGGGATAAGATGCACCACCATTCCCTTGTTTTATTATTTTGCAAAATCACTTTTAATTGATTTTTTTTCTTTTTTTAACAAAACAAAATGGCCTCATTTTCCCAGATTAGCGAACCCTTCAACCATGATGGTGGTCGTGCAAACCTGGTTACGGTATTGTAGCTGGGATATGTATTGTTTTAGTTTTAAACATGTATACATTTTTATATTTTAGTTTTTAATTTTTTTAAAATTTTATTTGAATTCTAAAATTTTTGAATTTTATCAAATTAGTTTATTTGTCGATAAAAAGAGATTAATTTATTAAAAATATAATTTTGATTCTATAAAAATTATTTTAAAAAAAATTAAATACACTAATTGAAAATTTTTTCGACTAAAAATATATACATTATATGTTTAATTCATCTATTTGTTGATTAAAATAATATATAATGTGCATATTTGTTGATAAAAAAATATTTAATTTATGTATTTAATATTTTTTAATAATTTTAATTAAGTTAAACTCATTTATTAACGGATTAACTATTTTTCATAAATAAAAAAATTAATTTGGTAAAAAATTAAAAAATTTAATAGTTAATAAAATGTTAAAAAAATTTAAAATTCATATAAAAAAATAAAAATTTAAAACAAAAAAATTGCATATCCTTATTGTAGCTGGCATTTGCACCCATAATATGCTTGATACAGTACTTGGCATGTTTTTTATTCTAGAATCAATGCTAGTCTTTTTGTTACATGGGCTGCAAATGAATAAAGACTTCCAAATGCTGATGTTATTTGATATATGATCATTTTATGCCCTTGTTTTTTTTTTTTTAAAAAAACTCCCATTTAATTTTCAAATCAAAGTGTATTTATTGTAGAAAAAAAAATCATTAATAGATCGGACAAGATATTTTGAAAAATGCTTATAATATTTTTATGAAAAATAACAGATGAGATGGGGTAAGACATGGAAATAATACAGTTAATCTTTATATATATTACTCATATATTTGTTACATATTGAATTTAGCAGTAAATTTTAGAAAATTTTGTAATTTTTTTATTTTGTGCGGATGATGTTGCAACAAACATATATATAATATAATTTAATGAATTTCCTCATCCAATTATTATAACCTTATTTTTTTATGCACATGTTATTAGTCTAAAAGTCTTGTAGTCTATGCATTAACTCCTTTATGCGTATTGATAAGCATTTACTTTTTAAAATACTTAATTTTGGTTCTAGCCTCTATCGTGCACCATAGCTCCAGCTATCGTGCGATGAGAGAGTGTCTGAGTTTGTGCTCTCATCGTGGAGCTTCGTCGGCCCAATTTTGTGGCCGTTTGTTTGGTTTTCCTTCGTTTTGGTTGCGATGCCTCTGTGGTGGTGTTTCTCAGCCGGTCTCTTAGCATCTGGGGGGTATTTTGTTTCAATGCTTCCACTGCTGGGTCTTCTGGCGGTGGTGCTCCTGCCCCTCCCTTCTCAGCTCGCTTCGGCGGTATGAAGGTGGCTACTCTTTTCGTTTTGTAGGTGGGGTCTTGTACAGATCATATAGAGTGGGCTACTTTTGGGCTCCGGGTGGCAACGACTATCAAGGGTCTCTATGCGGTATGATTCGAAGTGTGGGATGCAACAGCGACTTCGCTTTGCCACTTGAATCTAAGTGTTCTCTGTCAGATCGATGCTCACACCAACAGTAACGATGCCAGCCACTCCTGCATGACAGGGCGGCTGTGGAGCGTTTAGGTTTCTATGCCCCGTGGCCTTTAGGCCTCTACAGGTTGGGCTTGTTTCCTAAGCCTGCTTCTACTACTGTTATTGTCTTGGTCTGTGCCTACCCTCTGGGGCTTTTGAGCTGCTTATTGCATGTTTTGAGCTACTTTTTTTTAAGTTGAGCATTTGTTCAACTGGTTGAGGGGGTTGTCTCTCAATCAGTAGGTGGGGAGTTCAAATCCCACCAAATCTCACTTTCATCTTCCCACATGCTCAATAAGACTCTTTATAGACCAACAAAAAAAAAGAGTTCTGATATTTAGTGTTAGTTTTGGGCCCTTCCTCTACATTATTCATATTTAATTAATGAAATACTCTTTTCCTGTTGGTTAAAAAAAAAAAAAAAGGTTTAATTCTCTATACGAACATCTATTGCAAAAACATCATGCTGTTGTACCCTCTGTTTGCAAACTTTTCCAGCACCACATGTAATCTGCAAAAGTTAAAAAGAAATGCATCTTTTTGTCTTTTACCACATTAAAATAACTTCATATTAACTAATTCATCTTAACGAGATTTAGATCTACAGAAGATGGTCCTAGGTTAACAGCTACGTTTATAAAATTTATGACCAAAGAGATTTTTAATAAGACTTGTCAAGGTCAATGACAAAAATTTCCGAGTAAACAAGGTATTAGCAATTATACATATTACAAGAAATTCGCAGTGAGGGAAATGTATTTGAATAAGAGCATCACTACAAATTACGAAAAAGATTCTCTGCTCTCATACTGTAAAGTCTTGTGACGCAGAATTTCATATAAAAGGAGATCTAATTGTGGGGATTAGTGGAGTTCACTTAAACGGTGAAAAATCCGCTATAGTTGTAGAAATGAGAGGGACGTCATGTATAATTTATCCGACTCCAACACATTATCATTGATCATGATTTGCATTAATGTTAGGCACATACTTCCAAAGCCATTGAGAAGATAATTAATTAGAATAATCCGATTTCTTTCAAAAACATGAAAGCAAGGGAATTCAGCGCTAAGCAGCACTTGTTGCTATGCACAACATTATACAGATCACTAAAAGACTGGAAAAAAAAAAAAATCTAATTGCCTGATCTTTGCTGAGAGCAATTTTATCATTGGTTGAAATTTAATTAAAGAGTAGCGGTGAGGCTTTAGTCTCCTGCTGTGAAGAAGTGATCCTGTACACATGCTCCTCACCAGTGCATTTATCGACTGTAACAACCCATTTGCTTCTTCTATTTCTATTTCTATGGCTGCTGCCTCTGGCAGGTCCCTTACAAGAAGAAGTTCCCATTTTGGTCACCAACAGCCCCTCTCCAATGGGTAAAAATTGAGTCTTGAAATCACTAGGCCATGCTCCCTTCTGAAACGCATTATAACCAACTATAACGCCTCTTCCACCTTTTGCACACTCTTGTGCTGCTACGAATACCCCTTTTGGATCATCAATATTGCAATCGACAAGAATGAAATCTGCCCCTTTGTAATCGTTTAGCAGTAAGGGCTTGGCTTCCCCCACGACGAATTCGACACAATCTGCATAAGGTCCCAGAGCATGTTTTGGGGTGTAGCTTTTGGATGTTGTAGGTAAAATGCACACCACTTGACCACCCGTTTGAAGTGCAGCAGCCACTAGTGGTAGTACAGTAGAGACAGCAGCTCCAGCAGGGCCAGCGGATGCTACAACAACCATCAGCTGTGCGTTGTTGCCTGCAGCAAGGGCAGATATGAACTCTGCTACATCTGGCTCCTTCCCTGTCTTTCCCTATAAAATGAAGCACCCAAATCAGGGACAAAGAAATAGATCAGTTTTTTTTTTTAATGGGAACCACATTTTTCTGGAAGTAAAACCTGATGGAGGTCCTATTGGTTTGATGCTTACCATTTTCAAAGCTTGGAGAAAAGCTTTGATGGCATTCTCAGCCGACCAATAAGCCATTTTTCGTTTTATATTTTGATTCAGAGTTGTTATGATAATCAATCGGATAGGCATTAGCTGTATATGTACACATACATATATATACACTTGGTCATTGGGGCATATGGCTTACCGTAGCATTAAATTGTATACAAGGCTAGGAAGCAACTGAGCAACTTCGTTTATATTAAAATTCGGACAGCCCAACCGGGAAGGTTGGAAAATTGAATTTAACGAAGCATTGACTGGAACAGGAACAGGAACGGGATATAACTTTTTTAGCCGGGTAACAAGATTAGGCTTACCAGCTGAATGTCCATCTCAAGGACTCTGACTCCTTTTGGCCCAACAGTAATGAAAGAAGATCGTGAAGAAGAAGAAGAAGGAAGAATTGTACATCAAATATGCACACACATCAGTCAGGACCAACACAACTTTTACTGGTCCTCTATAATTAGTTGGCTATGCCCTTCTAGTGATTTTTTTTTTTTGGCTTTTGGGAACCACAAGGGCTGCTTAACCTTTTCTGAATCCACCCAGGAGTTTTGTGCACTAAGACGCATTTTCATTTGCTCTACCCAAAATAACCACTAAAACCCAGAGGCAATGATCCAACATGTCTCCAACCGGTCTCAAATGATGACCGCCCAACCGATAAACAATCATTGGTTATCCATACAAAAAGCCTCAACCCCCACAAGGTAGATGTCTGTTAAGAAATGTTATAATTATTCAATTACTTCGCACATTGTTTAGTCATAAAGTTGCAATGCTCTTTAGTACATGTTTTCCTATTTTTTTCAAAAAAAAAAAAAAAAAAAAAGAGTCATTTCTCATCTTGACTTGAGTTTTTACTAATGTACTGTTATCTCCAACCTCCGCACCAGTTTCAAAGTAGCAGTGAATGTATTAACTGTGATGTCCTACAATCGTGAACTGCACTCTGCATTGGAATAACCAACAAAACCGTGTACAAATACTTTCCAGCATTTTACGGGGGCAAATGGAGCCCTGATCGCTTTAGCAGAATGCCAATTGCCTCGTACCTTGGGCTTCGTCGACCATAGCGATATAGCCTTGTAGGCAAATAGAAAATTGTAATCCACAACGGAGAGTAATAAATGAAAGAGATGGGAGAGAGGGGAATCTGTCCGCGACCCAATTGAGCCCAACGACCAACCAACAGATTCAAAGCAGCACAAATTGTTAGAATTAAGCTTCTGTCGTCACACTAAAAGTTTAAACTTTCGATTGAGGTGTAATTATATTTCTTTAAATCTTTTGAAAGTCGTATTAAGTATTAAGGAACTGCACTCATTATAAATGTCATGAGCCGAGATGTTAAACTCAGAATTCAAAAATAACATTGATATAATGTTAACCAACCCAAGGTGCTTGGAGTGCAGACACATTAATCTTTTACAGCCGCCCCTCAATATGATATTGTTCTGCAGTGATGCCGACCATCCTTATAATATTTTCTCGTACGGTTGCTTGCATGATCAACTTATTCGAACGAGGTCCTCCCGGTCGAATTTTCTTTCTTTATACTTCAGCTATTTAATGTTTCGCCGGCCATTTGGCTCCTCAGGCCGTTGCCTCACTTGGTTCATTTGTGGTGGAATGTAATGTCTGTTGATCATTGAAAACATTGGCATGCATAAAAATAAGTTCTAATTTGAGTTAGTAAGTTATGAAACATCTAATTTTAAGTCAATAAGTTTAAAAAATTCAATTAAGGAAGAATAAATTGTTTACATGACAACATTTATTTTACATTTTAATGAAAGTTAAGAATATTATCATTGTTTTTTCCTTCTCTATCATTACATGTCAATTATACTTTTTGTTAAGATTTACAAGAAAGTTAAATCGAAGTTATTAACTAAATTGTGAACTTTTTTTAAAGTTACTTTCACTAAATTTAGAGCTTTCTCTAAAATTATTGACCAATTTAGCACTTTATCTACAATTTTTTATCTAATTTAGAACTTTTCCTATGTTACTCAAAACGTGGATAGTGCAGTCCAACACATCAGTAAACTCATCTGACGTGGCATGCTTAACTTGCCGCGTAATGTGCTACGTCATGATCATGTTAGCACCACATAAGCACAAGAGGTTTTGATGGAATTAAATTTACTGATATATTTCTGAGCTTATTTCAATAGAATTTTCCTTAACTGGACTTTTTAAAACTTACTGACTTAAAATTGCTTTTTTTTTTTTTTTCCTGAATCACTGGCCAAAATTAAAACTTACTCGGCATTGACAGTGGTAACCCATAAACAGAAAAGTTGCATTAACCTGTCCGTAGATCTACAGGTTATGCCATCACAACTGTTAATTGCTTGTTAGTTTTTTCATACATGATCGTGGATATGAACAACAAATATACAAATATGCATCCAAGTACCATTGCATTAGCAATCATCACCGAGAAGGTTATAAATTAGGACACATTTTATTTCAAGCGCGTAGACATTATTGTTAAATTGTTCCCAAGGCCGGATCTGGTATCCTCGTTGCTTTGGTCACCAGAGCAGCAGAGCTGTCTCTATCGCCGTCGCTGTCGCCGTTCCGCCGCTGGCTTCACCGCCTGTGAAGCCGATGGAATGGGTGCTGTTTGTTTATTTTGGTCATAGGAGCTTGTACTATTTGCGTTGTTCCTGTTGTAGTGTTAGTTTGTGTTTGTGTTTAAATTGTATTGTTTGTTTGTTTTGTTTGTAGTTTAGTGTAGTTGAAAATTATTACCGAGTGTATTTAATTAATTTCTATTGTAAGTCCGCCTAAACGCAGTAATATTCACTTTATGCAGTTTAATTCGACTGCTTTCAATCCGATAAGTACCTTCAAAAGAAGATTTTATCAAAACAGACTTCAAACTCAACTTGTAAATAGTCATCTGAACCACGTTAGGTCATTAGTGTCGTCCCTTATTCCTACATCGTACAAGTTATTTCGACACTTTTACCTCAGCCTTATGTACGAATTAACGTTTATATAATACAAGATTTCTTTCTGTCAAAGAAAAAAAATAGAAAGATTTCAAGGCCGGCAATAGTACCATCAATAATGCCACTATGAGAACGCTCTTCTAAAATAAGAATAGCACCGTGAACTGCTAGAGGAAACAAAACAGCGCCGTCAACAGCAACTTCAATTATATCTTTTATTTTTTTGCATCCTAAATCGGGCGCACAATTGTAAAAAAGAAGGCTTACATATCCACCATAATCCAAACGAGACACTGTCACATGCAGAAAACAATCTCCTCAATGTGACATTGTCCCAATGATGAGGCACTTTAACAGAACAACTACCACATTACATTTACAGTTTTATGATACGTAGCATCTAGGAGCTACATACAAAGTATTGTATAATCATTCTATGTTGATCCTAACAACCTTCTTGGTTCTTGCGCTGGAAGGATTAGTCCAATCTTCAATATCCGATCCCCTTCCTCCAACATACCGGCGTTGTTCAGAAGTTGGAAGGGCCAAACCACCCCCAGGTTGCACTGACTTCCGTCCCCAACTGCTAGAAGCTATATCACCATTGCCAATTATGTGTTAAGCGTATTAGACAAGCACTCAGAAAAAAGATGCTTCCAAGAATCAATTATCATATAAACGGCACAAAGATCCAACAAAACAACTACCAACTACAACTAATAATGGGAACAGAAAACCCAACGTAACACAATGTGAAGCAGACCATGAAGATCCAACAAACAAACATCTCGTACAGTGAAAAGGGTCACCATTCACAGTCTACATATTTGTCAGCAACTAAATGCAGTTACAGTCATACTTAACATTCATATGAAATAGCAATCCTAAATAACTCAGGAGAACAGACCCTTTAAGTAAATTATCACAGAGGAATATCCTCGAAGTTGGAACACATAATAACCATTATATTTACACAAACTTGTGCTCACAAACAGATACAAGCCTTTCCTATACAGTTTTATTCACCAAATGCAAACATCAAACATCAGTATTCAAAACTTTTTCTTTTCAAGACCTAACTACAGCCCAAAGGAAAACACTAGCAGTGCAAATGACACTGAAAGAACAAGATAATCCTAACCTAATTCCTTGAGAGTCAGTGACATATTTGAGAAAAGTGCTACCAAAAAAAGCAAGTGGAAAATAAACACAAGATCCGAAACACAAATCCAAAAGGCAAGCCAGCAATAATTACTTGTCCTTTCATGAGTGCTCGACTGATCATTCCAGCCATGTAGCTTTCCTTTGGCATTGCCATTCCATGATTCTTCAAAACCAGGAAGTTCATCTTGAAAATATACAAAATTAGACCTCCACTAAAAAGATGTGAAAACCTATATAACTACAAGAAGAAGGGGAAAAGAAAAACCTTCATTTAGGTTGTGTAAAGTCTGCATGGTATCAACCTTTCCATCCCAATTGAGCTTTCTTGTGACAGAATGGCCCTGCAAGGAGCACAACAGTGTCAATCACCACAGCGGGACCACAAATTAAAATAGTGCATAACAGTAATAACCTTATCATGTATTCCTCTTGAAATCCGATGTGTTGCTTGACCTGTTGTCTTATCAGCTTCTTTGCTCTCCTCCATCACCACCTGGACCATAACCATAAAATTATAAGAAGAAGAAATAGGAGGCAAAACAAACTTTGCCAGCTAAAGGACACTCACTCCATCAGCACCCGTCCTTCTGGTTCTTGTAGAGGTGTAATAGGCTCCGTTTACACCACCATAGGTGACTTTGCAGGTATGAAACTTGAAACTATGTGCCTGTGGTTCTGTTCTTTGTGTCCTATTATAATCATTGCTGTGATTCACATCCTTGCCTTCCCTTTCTGCTACATCCAGCACAATTGTCAATAGGATGTATACATTATCACAAGCCAGAATGAAAAAGTTGAATATGGAGTTACCATAAGAATCATCATCGGGATGCTCAACTGATGGTTCTTTGCTTGAGCCAGTTTGATTTTGACGCTTAATCTTCTCGTCTATAGAGTGCACTTCTTCTTCTCCCTCGGCATCTGAGTTTACTTCTTCTATCACTATCCCCTTTGTTCCATCAGTGTGAAATACATCACCAGTTTCAGAAGTCACAGGTTCAGGCCCGTGGGATTGAAAAATGCTACCAAATGGGCGAGTGAAGAACGGGTCATCGAATGGATCCCGGCCTCCAAATAGGCTGGGCATCATACGAAAGCCCCGAAATTGAGCAAAAGGATCACCCATACCAAAGAAATCATTTCTACTCTCTCTTTGCCTCTGCATTCTCTAGCTGCTGTCAACCTGTCAAACACTACAGATCAACATGACAACACCAGCGTATGGCTGTACAAGAAAAGAAGATGCCTGTCTATTAAATTGTCTCCAAAGACAACCAGATAACTTCAGCAAAACAAAATAATTTTTTTACTTCCGAATGGGATTCATGATTCTAGTGCTTTTAAAATAATTATGAGCTACTTATTTCTTGCAATCAAATACATACACCCACAAGAAGACCTTACTTCCATTCCGCTTATATGTTGAACAGTAATAGAATTATCAACCAATAATTATCCTAAGGATAAAAATTCCCAGCGCAATTACTCAAATACTAGAAAAATGATGGATTCAGTCCAGATTCAATCAAGATAGACGCATAAATTTTTCTATTAAGCTAAAAAATAATCAATTAGTAGGGAGGATTAGAGAAGTTAAAGTATGCATCCATCAAACGTCGAGAATTCGAGAAATAGCAGTTCATTTCATTCCGAACAATACAAAGAGCAAAACTTTAAGCTCCTCTTCGGAGAAAATTTTAGTACGTAATCGGAAAACAAAAGAGTTAATTTACGAGGTTCAGCATTTGCCCTAATGATTAAGAGAGTGTCCCTTAACTAGGAAATAATCAGAAAACCAAAGAATCAATTTCCGAGGTTGAACATTTACTTTAATGATTAAAGAGAATATCCTTCAATTACGAGATAGGGAGTTCAACTTTCACTAATCTCATTTCTCCCTTCACTAATATGATTAATAAGGCTCATTGTAAATAAAAAAAAAAAAAAAAGAGTTAATTTACGAATCATCGCTATCATAAAAAACGAAGTGATCAGTTACTCACTTTTATCTTAGTTACTTTCCTATGCTAAGGTTCCGCTGCGTTAGGCTGCAGAGAAAATGAACGGAAAAAGAATAAGAAAGAAGCGGAAACTCACCGGAAAATTGCTGCCGATGCGCAAATTTTGAGACGATTACATAGAGACAACAATGGAAACCAGACTGGCCTGTGCCGTCGGGACGCAGATGGTATTTATAGTTGGAGTGAAACAATGAAAATGTGACACGTATCAATATACATTCTTCCATAGGCTAGAACATTCGACTCCAAATTTTAGTTTAGACTGACTTTTTTTTTTTTTTTCTTATTCACTTTTTAAAATTTTCAAATTGGTGGTCGAGAATCTAGATTTTGGTTTAGATGCCCAATTAATGTGTTATTTTTTTTTTTAGTTTAGAGATTACTCTAAACCTAAAAAATGAGTTGTATGTCTTATTATAATAAATGAAGTTTAAATTTATTCACTTATTTTCATAATTATTCAATTTGATTTAATAATTAACTCGACTAAAAAGTATGGTCATTAAATCACTAATATAATTGTCGAATCACTAGTTAAATTGCATATTTTATCAAAAATATATAATAATAATAATAATAATAATAATAAGTTAATACGATGAAATCTTCACATCGTATGAATTGTAATAAATAAATAATTGAATTCTAAAATGTAAAAAATTGGAAAGATATTCATCCCTATTTATTGAAAAGAATTGAGTATACTCATCTCAGATGTCATGCTAAATCTTAACCCTCATTTTCTATTTGATTAATAATAAGTAATACCTCATTTCTGTTTAGACAATTTGTATACGAGAATTCAAAATCAACATTATGAATTCATTCAAACTCTTATAAAAAAAATCCAATAAGAAAAAAGAATAATTGTGAAAGGAGAAAAATAATGTAAGAGTACTTGAATGATAAAATCAACATAACTTGTTGCGAGTTTTTTGAGACCAAGTAGAGACAAAGAAAGTTTGAGAAGGTGGTGAAGCAAAGAAGAGAATGTGATCGTCATGGGTGGCTGTTGCTAAGTTTTGACTATTCAGAAACCAAAATAAAACACTAAAACTATATTTTATTATTTTTATGTATCCAAAAGCAAAAGGACTAAAGCAAAAGGCCCATGATGTTCTGAATTTGTAAAAATCAGGCCAGCTTACACTTAACCGGGCTGCCGAGTTTATACGAAATCGCTGGATTTGACTGAATTTTATGTCTTTCGGTGTAATTAATGATTCAACCCAATTTGATGTTTGAGTCACTAGATTTTCTGTTAGACCGATCAGACTGAACCGAGTTTAATAACAATGCTTACTTCCCTCTCATATAATCGAGGCCATCATTTTGTTTTTTCTTACATTTTTAACCTTGCTCACAAGAAATTTGGCTTGACATTACTATTGGATTGATTGAACGATGTGGGAACCAAAAACAATTGGAGAAAAAGCGGAAGCGGTAAATTTGAGAAATCAAAATACAGGTTTATTTATAATAACCATTAATTATGTATTTTTAATTTTTAATGTATGATGACAGTACACATCCAATTAACCGCAAATTGCTCCATAGAAAAATTAAATTTCCCTTAATACGGAACCATAATACGGAATCTCTCTTTCTCGGACGCGCGCGCGCACACACACAAAGGTTTGTAGCAGGCATACAGACCAAGACCAATTTCCTATATTTCATTCAATTGTACATGAAAAACTAAAAGAACATCATCATCGTATCACACGAGCAAGGTTACATTCCTCGCTTACGGTTCCTGAACCCAACCCCAGTAACCAGAACAAGAAATTGGCATCAGCCCCATCACAGCATCCTCTCCTAGAAAACAAACTAATCTGCCTGATTGGCTCATTGAAAGTTGAAACTCTCTCTCCCTCCCTCCGTCCCTCCCTCAAATTTACAAAATACCCCTCGGAATGAGAGGTTTGGAACCCCAAATTAGTTGCAACTTGTTTACAGGTTAGGATGCAATGGCACTTCTTATTAGGGGCTCCCATATGTGCCCATAGAAAAAGAATCCCACTTCTGCTGAATGTGGCACAACAACTGGTTCTTAAAACTCCTGTGAATCAAGTTCAGGCTTTGATGGATATTCAAGTCCTTGAAGTGCAGGCATACGCCTTATATCTTCTTCTGAATAAGCCGGAATAAACCAATATCGCTTATCTGCACCAAACACCTGAACCGCAATGTGCTGTGAGAATCTACACTGCCGATTCAGGAAATGCAAAGCTCACAAGGGACGATGAAATGAGAATAGAAAAATATAGCAGCTGAACACTCAAACACTGTATGTTACAGTCCATGGCCTAGTGGCAAAGAAAAAATGACAGTTGAAAATAAAAATTATCCGCCTGAACGGAAAACATAAGTCACTTTGATGCATAATTGACTAGTTTGTTCTGAGAACTACCACATTATAGTCCTATAAACCAGATTCCTAATCAAATGAAGGCAAAGCACATGTTACAAAGCATATGAGCAATTAAGTAGCACATGTTACAAAGCATATGAGCAATTAAGTATGTTGAAAGTTCCAATTTTCAAGACCTGCTGCCCTGAGGTTATTCTAGTCTGGCTACGAAAAATTCAGGAGAAAACACCCCTAAGGATATGATGCACAAAAAAGAGTGTGTGTTATTGAAATAGTCAATTTGAGTCATGAATTAGAAATTATGGACAATGCATACAAAGTTCTGAATAACAACAACAACGAAATAAAATGGAAAAGAGGTAAGGACCTGTTCAAAGTTCCTCTTTCGACCAAGATCATATCGCCATTTTGGTGTGGTCTTCTTCTCATATGCCTAACAGCAGATTAATCGGCAGAACATCGCAAATAGATATGGCATCAATCCCATAATCAAATCATATCAAATTATCATATTATCAATATTATATTTGAGAAGCTAAGGCAAAAATTTCTCTCTGCTTCTCCTTATTTGTAGCTTAATATTAATAGGCTCAATTATAAGAAAGAACAAATCATCAATTCCATGAATTCCATAATATTGTTAACTTCCTCATTTGTGCTAATAAAAGCGCCCGGAAGAAACATAAGATAATAATGGTCAAGCTGAAAAATATAACGGAAAGAAAGTAAACAAGAAAATGAGATTTCAATAGAACCACTTATAGGAAAGAAAGTTATGGAAGGGAAATCTATGCTAATGGTCAAATTGTATGGTAACAACCTCAATTATAAGAAAGAAAGTAACAGAAGAAGAAAACATTAATTCCATAATATCATTAATTTCCTCATTTGTGTTAATGCTTAATGGTTGGAAGAAAAATAAGGTATTGATAGTCATACCAGAAAAAGTAACGAAAAGAAAGTGAATAAGAAAATAAAGTATGAATAGCCCCACTTATGTGAAAGCAAGTTACTAAAGGAAAATCTATGCTAATGGTTAAACCATATAGCAATGGACATAACGAATAACAAATCATTAATTCCCTAAATACCGTAATATCATTAATTCCCTCATTTGCTTCTTATGAATGTGATATTTTGAACATTAGTTGTGACAAAATAAATCAATTAAAATTATGTGCAATGAAATATTTAACCTACGCGAAGCGTGAACTAAACCCTAGATTGTTTTCGTTTAGAAACTCTACTTAGATATCCACTATGAGACCAATAAAAACCCATATACGTTTATGAGCAAATTAACCCCAAAGAAAACTGTGATGTTTGATGAAACATACACCCTTGACCACATTGGGTTCACATATGTCGAATGCCCAGATGATAGGTATTCGATGTTACATAGTATTGAAGATTGCATTGCACACATTCTCTTTCATGACATCTAAAACGCATGCAGAAGTTTTGACATAGAGTAGCCAAGATCAAAAGTCAAGAATGAAGGACACATAATGAAGCACACAAAGCTAAGCAAAATAAAATACCTCAATGGTTGTGGTATTGGCAGCCACCAGAGATATGTGCATTATAAGAAATCCCATAACACTCAGAGCAAATGCCAGATTCAGAACTGGAAAGAGCAACAAAACTTATACAGACGAACAGAAGTTAATAACTAACTAGGTTAGAGTTAGGCTATGAATATCTTACCAAAGGAAAGAAATGTAGTTGCAAGGGTCCCTGGTGTTCCAGGAATTTCTCCATCACTAAAGAATGCTATGAAATGTGGCAATAGTGACAAAGTCACTAGACTTGTCTCAAGAAATGTATAGAACTGCATTGACATTAAAAATTACAGTTAGCAAGCTGACAAAACAATGATGTAACCTTGCTAGCAAATTAAATCGATCTTCACAACACAAACATTTGGACATAATGATAACTTCAGAATTAGACAGTCGCACAGACCTTCTCGACATTGTCCATGTAATACATGTCTAGGCCATTTATATGTTTGAAATACATGCACTTGGTACAAGCACATATACTTAATTCCCAACTCACTACAAGCTGAACAAGTAATACAACCAATATAATATACCATATAGAATCTATTACTAAGACGAAGATGAAGCCAATCTAGATTGTGAAAACCAGCTCTTACATGGACCAGAAGATTCATTAGTTAATCAAACGATAATCACAAACTAAAAAAAAAAGTATCTGAAACAGGAAACACCATCTCAATCAAGGATACTAGTACATCTCAAGAAAAGATCACAAAAGAGAAGCATATGGGAAAAGATGGCAAATCAGACTTACCAAAAAGAGAAGGAAATACTTATAATTTAATGCCCCAACGCAATTCACAACCCAGACACAATGATGATCCATCTTCAGCACACACCTCCCACCTGAACAAAACAAAACAGCAAAATTCTCTACTCTGATGAGAGGGACAATTAACAGAGGAACAGTTTATGGTTCTCGTTGAATCATTCAGAATATCAAAACTCACAAACAGAACAGTGATGGCAACGAGGTGGTTTCAGCTGGTTGCACTTCCGGCAGTACCGGATTCTCTGATTTGATGAGTCAGTCTGCAAACTACTGAACTCCGACCCATCGGAAACGTCTGCCTCACCTCTCTCCTCGTCACTAGCAGGCCTCCAACTAGGAGGCACGCTACCGGGGTCAGTTAAAACAACAGAAAAGTAACTCCACAATAGCATCACCAGCTGCAAATTCAAACAAAATCCTAATCTTCAGTTCGCGATTCCAATTCAAATACGAAATTAATGTCTTTAGCATTATGCATTGCACAAAAACAACTTTACAGCCTATAATCTCAAATTTCTAAACCACAAAACATAAACAGAGCCAAGATCTACAGAAAAACAACCTCTAGATATTATCCAATAACTTAGAAACAATTCAACAAGAAAAAATAAAACTCAACAAAGCGGAAACACACAATTATAAGGTAAGAAAACCCGGAATAAAACAACACAAAAAAAAAAAAAATAGTGGGGATGATCGATCTTACAAGAAAATGAAAAGGGGTCAAGACGGCAAGAGCAATGAGACAATCAAGGCCACCTGCGTAGAGAGCAGGGCCATAGTTGGTCAAAACGACGGCGTAGTAGGTGACACCGACGACTCCGAGGACCAAGAGGATCATGATCGAGCCCAAGCCGCGGAGAGCGGTGCAGAACTTGAAGACATTCCAAGCCATGGTAGCTCCAGATCTATGCATACTATGGAATTCAACAGAAATCAGAAAATTAAAAAAAAAAAAAAAAGCTTGACAATTTATTAAAGGAACCCAGCCAACCCCCCCAAAAGGGTTTGTTTTTCTATGTATTCTGCGACGTGTTGCTGTAGAAATTTTGGTGGATCAGCTGGGGTTGTTAGGTTTGATCAGACGGTGATCATTGCATCGAAACAAAAGGTACGAATCAGACAAAAGATTGGAGCTTTGTCAGTGAATTGTGAATCTAGGGTTTATGGGATTTGTAATTCCCTGTGGATGGAATGATGGTTGTGAGAGAGAGAGAGAGAGGACAGAACATTAATGTTTTTCTTTTTCAGTAGATGATAAGAGATGGAATGTGAATCTGATTAACAAAAGTCTAATGAGTAAGAACAAATATGCTTTGTGTTTAATTTGGTTTGGTTTTTCTAATAAACTAGTAGACTGTTTGAAACAAGATAATTACTTTTAACATTAATACAAAATTTAGTGAATTAAAAAAATAATATATATGTGACGGTTAAGTTCATTTTTTTTTTATCAGTTAGTCTAAATTTAATAAAATTTAAATAAAAAGAACTTGAGTCTCTTATATTATATTTAAATAAAAAAGCAGGAGTAAAAGAAAATAATGGAGTAAAACGAGAGCGAGGAAAAATAGAAATTTGAAAAATTATGCATCTTCTCACAAAGCTAGTAGGAGGAGGGATAAAAAAATTGATGGGAAGGAAGGAAATTAAAAATTTGTTATGTAAAAAAATAGTAAAAAATCAAAGAAAATAAAATAATATATATTAAAATGTAAATTTTATTTATAATAAAAGTATTCTATGTATACCATAAAAGAAAATATGTAAGAGAATTAATAATTTTTTTTCAAATTTTTAGAGAAATGAATATGATAGATGAAAACAAAAATAAAAATACAAAATATTTCTCTCTCCTACTTTCCAACAGCTTCCAACCGCAAGAATTTTCACTTTTTCCTCACACTGTGTTCTCTCTTTCTCTCTCTCTTCTCTTCAACCAAATACACTATAGACTATGGATTGGACCATGAATATAATGCTACGTAGGCAAAAAGTCCTTTTGATTTGTTTGGATTGTAAAATTTTAATAAGAAAAAAAATTATAAAAAAATAAAATTTTATATTTGAATTGTATGAAAAAATAATGAAAAGAAAAGTATATAAATAAAATTATAAAAATATTCTTATAAATAATTAATTAAAAAATTAAAATTATAAAAATATCACTACAATAAAAAGAATATATTTAAATTATTTTAGTTATTATATTTTTAAATTTTTTTATTTTCCCAATTAATTTGACAGCACCTTTTTTTTTATTTTTTCAATGCTTTTTCAACATTTCCAAATGTGAGAAAATATCTAGAAGTTTCTTTTTTTTTAAACTTTTTTATTGACAGGGCATCTAGAAGGTTTGAATTAGTGCGAAACCTTTAAACCGTGATAAAGTGAACAATGCCGCGTATTGTGTCATACTGATAGGCAGTTGACATCTTGAGGGATGCCTCCGACCGGTTTAGTTTAAGTTTAATGGCATCTGTTTACATAATTTAGACAAATTATTTTTAAAATTAGTCTTATTTGGGATTGTCATATTCTTTTCTTTTTTTTTTTTTTTTCTAATAGCAATGAGGAGGGAAAAAAAAATAAACAAAGTATTAGGAAAATAAATGAAACCATGTAACTATCCTTAAGAATGATTATTTTAAAGACATCTGCTTGCAAAATTGAAATATTCTCTTTTTGGGAGTTTGGGGTTGTCAACCCACTTATTGCTGTAGAGAAGCTAATTTTTAATTGAAATATTTGACAAAATTGAGACATTCAACAGAATTTATATAAATTTCTTCATAGACATTAAGTTTTTTTAAGACAAATTTAATGTATAGTTTTATTTTGGGTTAAAACATAAAAATATCATAAATTTTACGTAAAGTAATAAATCTAATACCAATTTTAAAAAATAATATTTTGTTCATCTTGAAATTTTTTTTTACTAAATCTAACACACTGTGAAATTTTTTGAACGCAATTTATATGTTTTGATAACGTGACAATCATACACCTCACCAAATACTAACGTATATGATTATTATGTCATCGAAACTGATAGATTCTGTTAATATAAAATCATTGCATGTTAAATTTGTTACAAAAAAATTCAAAAAAAGGTAAACTGTTATTTTTTAGAATTAATGCTGAATTTATTATTTTACACAAAATAAGTGATATTTTGTATATTAACCTTTTTATTTTTATTTTATTTTTTTGATAAATGAAAAAAGAGTTAAATTAGGTAGACACTGATCATCATTTAACGAACGAAAAAATGGAGAAACTATTAAAATTCAGTCACCATTTTTGTTTTACTCAAGGTTTTGCTTATGAATATGGACGACTTAAATTATTTGATTATTTTGGAAGCAATAACATATATTATCAATAATTATGTTGAATTCCTTCGGAAAAATGGTATGCCCCATGTTGTTGGGAGGATCTCTTATTAAAAAACACATGAATGCGTCACACAATAAGGTTTTCGCCACATATCTTCCCAAAATAGACGGACGTGGATTATTTTCCTTTTTTTTAAATTCAAAACCCAAATCCCCTCCAAAATGTGGCTCATGATGGATTGTTTCTTATGTTTTTCGTATGGATCACAATTTTTTTTAATAGAAACTGAATTTTTAGGAAAAAAATTCTAATTAGTATTGAATGTTACCTTAAATAATATTTAATACTACTTTCAATATAATTTTTACAATAAAAAATAAATTTTAAGTAATATTTAATGTTACTTCACATATTTATTATTATTCTAAATCATGATTAAAAATAAAAAAAATTTTTTTTTTCGGCTAAAAGTTCAGCCAATAGTTTATCACTTATCCTTTTGGTTTTTTTTTTTAAAGAAAATCCATATCAGCCCGTTTATGTAAAAATATCCACATCAGCCTATTTTGGGACGTTTCAAGAGAGATATTTTGGGTGTATTTGTTTTGTGTAAAAAATTTTACATGAAAAAATGTTCCTCATTTTTTGACCTATGTTTCATGTAAAATAAGTAATCAATGGAAAATTTTAGAAAAATTTTAAAATTTTTTAGGTAAAATAATGAACGTAAGTTATTTTACGCGAAAAATACTAAATGTGCTTTAAGTAAACAATAAGAAAAAATTATTATTTTCACTGTAAAAATTTTTTTCTACCAATATTTTATTCAAACAAGTTATTTTTCAATAAACAAACGAACTTTTTGTGTAGAATATCATTATTTCACACAATATTGTTTTAATTAACAGTGAGAGATTGCAAAAACTTTATTAGACCTAAATTTGGGGCTAATTCGAGCTAAAGATGCTGAGGGAACGAGCTAAGTGGAGCTAAAAAAGGATTTAGTCCAGGGCCATCTATTTACCTATGGATTTGACCAGTTACTCAAGTTCTCAAACTCTTAAACAAGCTTATTCTCAATAAATTAGATAATTTTAAATTTAGAGTTCAATCCATAATTCCTAAAAAAAGAAAAAAAATTTTAAATCTACTTTTACTTTACTAATGAAAGGAGGCAACTCCATTTGTTATAACAACTTCTATTGAGTCTATGCAACTATCCTTTTTTTTTTTTCTTTGATTTCGTGTATTTTTTTTTTTAATAATTCTACTTACTAATGATAACTTGATAACATGTTTATTTTCTTCCGAATAATGCTAAACATTCTAAAAACCGTGTTATGAAACATACTAAAATGTATAATTATGAAAAGAATCGTTAATTTTTTTAATACTGTTAAATAAAAAAAAAGAAATAAATTAATGATTTTTTTTATAATTATACATTTTGAAATATTTTATGACACGACATTACTCTTTTCTTGTAGCTACTTTAAACATTGGTCTATATAGCTGTGGCGTTGATTCCGCAAAATATGTATATTGGAAAATTTGACAATGTCTCAACCACGCGGAGTTTAAAACTAGAAAAGACGAATTCCTAAGTTCAAATGGAAAAACGCGGTCAAGAACTATTCAAGTTCTTCCAATTGTTTTCAAGATTTAAACCAAAAAGAAATTTCACTTTTTTTGTTGACTCTTTTTTTTTTAGTACAATACACAAATAATTTTATACCACGTCAATTATATTATTATTATTTAATTCTAATTAAATATATTAATATTAATATTAATATTTATATATATTTAAAATTAAATTAAATTAATTTTTATATTTATCTAAGTTAAATTAGAAATCTAATACGGTTGTTGCAATTTCATAAATGATAATAACAAAGTCAAAACGTTGAAACCCTTTCGTCAAGCTACAGAAGAAAGCTTTCTTGTAAGGACCCAAAGGCTGCAGCAGTTTCTAATTAGCTATACGATCGAACCCTATCAACGGACTCACATAGTTTTTGTTTTACGAGCCAAGTTAAACCAAGTACAATTATGCTTTATTCTAATGATAAGTACAATTATGGTGGCACGAAAGGTCATGATTGTGCATAATTTCATTAATTGATGTAGTTTTGATGAAAAAAGTGGCAATTCGTTAACATGCATGGTTTAATGAAATAAAGACCAACTGGTTTAATGATATACCATTATACGATGTCGTTATATATCTTAATTAGCATTTGATCATAAAGGGAAAATCCTGTGGCAAGCTTCTCCTTTAACAAAACAAATTTATTTTCATACTTTTAAATTTTCCTTTATCATCTTAATCTTGCAAACTCTTTTTACCCTCTATAAAATCGACAGGAAAATAAAATCAACAACATTGATACATTTAAATTATCACAAAAATATTATAAAAATTGAATTAATATAAAAAAAAACTCTAACTTTGTCATTTGTAATGAATTCAACACTACTTTTAAAAAATAACGAGTGATATACTGTAAAATTTTTTCGCTAAAAATCAGACACTAGATTGCCTGATAAATTCTATTAGTCATGATGACATGACATGTAGTTATAGACCACCTAAAGAAGTGAACGAAAAATAGAGAGGCTCGTAGAACTAAACCACCATTTGCCCTGTTGAGTTAAACCACCATTATACCCATGGTTTAGTTGGTAAGAGATTTGGACGGTCAACTTTGAGGATGTAAGTTTAAGACTCGCCAAATTCAAATTGTAAGACTCAACTTATAATTTACTGTTTTGATGTAAAGTATGTCATAATTATTCAAACATACTTTAATTATCTGAATTCTTTATATTCTTTTTTGTTATAAAATAACAATACTTTTTAAGAGAATTATAAGGTGTCACCCCACATTTTAATTATTTTTACCCAAAAGAAGCTCATTGGACACTTCATATCACATCATACTAATTCGCTGTTTGAGCCATATAATTTCTAACTCAAACACATTCCCTTTATTAGAAGTTATAAAGTGAAAAAAAAAATATTGATCAAGTTTTAATCCAAATTCAACTGTCCAGGAGGCCATCAAGGAAGCAAACGTATGGAAAAATCCTACGCCTGTTGCTCTGTTAAGAAAACCTTCTGCTTATTCGACGAGATTAAGTCGGACGTCTACTTGGGCACAACCAAATAATTCTGATGATGGCTGTTCAAGCTACATCCTTCCCAGCCCCGGATAATTTCACATTTTCAAACCCCATTTTGTTTTTCTTTTTTCTTTTTTTTTTTTTTAAAAATTCCTTTACCGTCTTCTGCCTTGAATCAGTTTTAAAGGACGACGGATTTTAGTAATTTGCAATTGGTAGTGCAACTCGATCCAGGGCAAGATTTCTGTCAAAGCACTTCTCATTTTGACATTGTGTTCCCTAATTTTTAGAAGTTGATGTACCGTACTCCCTTCCAAGTTCTAATAGGTTGACTGGAGTTGGAGAAGAAAGAAAGGGCTTCTACAGAGTGGGGACAGCTTTTGTGGAGCAGCTGCTCACCACCCACATCTCTTGCTCGGAGCACCAATCTTAATGACTCGAAGTCTCGAACAATGACGCCCTAAGTCGAGGTGGTGAACAGCATCAAAGAAACAGAAAATAACACTGATGTCCTGCTAAACACATTTGATCCTTTCTAGCTTCCTAAAATGACCTATTTCCCTTTCGGGCGATCGAAAGACAAGCATAATAGCCGTGCTCATGTATTAAGATCTGCATGTTTGTACAATGATGTGTGCACAAAGCAGCTAGAATCGTGTTCCTAGCAAAATAGTTAATGGTTATCATTCACGCTTGTCTCATTAGCGAATGGCTCATATAATGCCATTGTTTGTACTGATAACTGAAGTTTGTATGATTAGCTAATGGCTCATATAATTCAGTTGTTTGTACTGATAACTAAAGTTTGTGTCATTTGCTAATGGCTCATTTAATTTCGTCACTTCAAAATACATTCAAGTTAAAGCCAAAGAAAGATAGGAGAAAGCTCCCAGCATGCCCCTTTGTAATGACAACAACAGGGCCAGCACCTGGAAATCCAGAACCAAAGATCCATATTTCTAGGAGCCAATTGGAGCAGATACAACAGACTAGCATCCATTAAATTGGAGGCTTGACAGATATCAAGCGTAGGTAACTCTAAAAATCAATTGTATGTAGATGGAATACATGAAAGGCATCACCAAAAATGTCCATTAATAAGGAAATGAACTGATTCTGGTTGCCTGATTACGCTAATGCTGAAACTCGGGTGCAGACATGATGTGATAACAATAATGATACGACATTCCCACCAAAGGGCTAAGTGATGCAATTCCAAATCCCAGTTTCGAATTAAAATCAGCAGCATGTATTTGGATAGATCAATCTTTTATGAGTTCCAATATACTCGTATATGAAGGGCGTCGAAAGAAGCAGAATAAGCAAAGATAACCAACACATATAAGCATAAAGAAATAACAGTAAATGAAATCCAAAAGCATGCCAGTAAAATGGAAACCCTGGACTTGAATTAGGCAGGTCCTGGCATTGTGCCCATTCTACAGGAACCCCATTTTCGTCTCTCATTCTATTTTCAACCCCGCCACCCCCAATAACAGTAAATGAAATCCAAAAGCATGCCAGTAAAATGATTCTTGATCTTGTTTATGCGTACACATTTCCAGTGATATTGTGTCCACAGCTGTTAATTTGGCAGGTCAGCTGCAGAAAGACACTAATTTAAAATACCAAAGTCCGTTAAATTGCAGAGCAAACAGATCTCAACAGTAACAAATTCTGAAGATCAACTGTGTATAGACTGGAAACAAGATAGGCCAACAATGTTCATCAATAAGGACAACAAACTGATTTAGTTGCCTGATCATACGGTAATCAATGTGCCGACACCCTGAAACAACCATCACATCACATGCCTTACATAAGCCAGCCACAAAGGGCATGTGATGCAATTCCGAAGTCCACCTTCTAGTACCGTTGGCAATATATGTTTGGATTGATCAATCTTTTCTGAGTTCCATATATTCACGCCGAATACCGTCAGCATTCAGGATGACAATTTCAAGCTTGTCTCCCTGCATGAACAACATAAGATGTTAACAAGAAAAATATATATGAACTACTCAGAAAAGAGATTGAGTAACCAAGCAAATTAATGCTCCCCCTTTTTCCCACCACCCCCCCGCAGCATTTGTGTAAGTATGTGTAACTGTGACCGTCGATCTCTCCCTGTGCAACTGGTAAAGTAGTATCTTCTATCTTTCCTTAAGCTACAATTAGAAAGAAGATATCTGATTGCTATGCTGCAAAAGTAAATCGAAACTTACTGTGTATATATCTCTCTCAGTTGCAGATGCAAAAACAGTTTTAACCAAATCAATTGCTTCCAGCTCTGAAAGTGGTGTCACTGCATCCTGCACAGACAAGAAGATTTCAATGTAGGTAACATGAAATTGTTTGAAAAATTGCCAGTAACAAAGACTGTAAGCCTTGGTCAAAAAAAAAACAAAGACTGTAAGCCAAGAGGGTAAACCTGGGCAGGCAATAAAAGGGGGCTGGGCGACTTCAGTTGGTTGTCTAGGAATGGCATTATGAGTGTAGAACCAGACCCCTGGGCACTGTATCCAACCCTCTCATATGAACCAACAGCATCATAAGTGTATACGCAACCCTTTCCTAAGTTTTGGAAAAAAGAACATCAATGTATTATATATATATATATATATATATTTTTTTTTTTTGGGGGGAGGAGGGGTTGTTCAGGCTGTCAGGCAAACAGGCGAGGAAAAGGGGAGAGGGAGAGCAAAAGAATTGTAATTGCCTCTTTGACTTCTATGAATTTACCTTCATTATCAAGGCCGCCCAAGACATTAAAAGCATAATAAGGAAAGAAGCGTTTGTAGTAGAGGGTATTGGAGAGAAGTTGAGCCATCCCGGGGCAGCTCATTTGCTTGTTGTGTTGATGTTGGTAGATCTGAATTTTCAAAACGTCAACAAATGATGGTACCAGGCGTCATAAAAACTGAATTCTGGAAAGTAATATGGTCTAAAGAGATGGCAGTAATGAGATATTGCATGATTATGCAGTTAATGGTAATCACTTTAAATAACTTTTGAGAAGAGAATTCTCACATAAAAAGTGAACAAGCAGCTTAGTATTTTCAAAAACATACCAAGTGCCTAGAAGCCAACACCTTCTGCAGGGCCTTCACATCAGCTTGAAAACCAGAAGAGGCCATTATGGCCTTGTCTGCCCTGAAAACAACAAAGTACGTTGAGACAAGAGTCTTAAACAACAACAGCAAAAACGAAAAACAAACAAGCAAAAAAATGAGACCCACGTTAACTGGTAGGCACTGGCACCTTCCAGAACACACTCAGCCCTTACTCCATGAGAACACCAACAATCAAGTAAAATGAGGAAAATATGGGGCTTGAAATTGATTTCCATCAAACTAGGCTCACAATGGAGTTGAGTGGAAATTTGACTAGGATAAGTGGATAATCAAGACAAGCATCCCGGGAAAAAGAGCTCATTTAACGAAGGGCAAGAGAGTGGAAATCAGAAATCTTAACCTGCAAATGTCTAGCAATCAGATAATAACAACTGGCAGTGATCCCAACAAGTTATTGTTCCATAGAGGAACTCTTAAAGAAGCACAACATGTATCAGTTATCAGTTCCAGGCTTCCTCCCTACCAGAAGCAGCTATGGAGATTATCGCGATGACAGTTGGTCGAGGAAAACATGGAAGATCATGCTTAGGGTACCTTGCCTAAAAGGGACAAATACTTTTTAATAGAAATCCCATCATCCTCAGAGGATGTTATATCTTATTGGGAAGAAATGAATAAATAACACCAAAATGGAGCCAAATTTCAAAACATCACTCGTCAATCCATCTGCCAACACAGACCCAAAATTAATATTTTGATGCATCAATGAAACCCAAGAATAACCAATCAGGTCAAACCCCAAATTCCCAATTTTCCCCTCAAGTAGCACGAATACCCAACAACACAAAAAGAATTAAAAAGAGTGCTCAAAAACCAACCAACAAAGCAAACCCACTTCACTTGGGGGAGGGGAGTAAAAAAAAAAAAAAAAAAAAACAAAGGCAGGGAGACCTGAATTCAGGGAGGGAAGGAAAGACATACAGCTTACAGATTTTGGAGTAATCGCGGGTGAGAATGCTGTAACCGGTGGACATTCGAGTATCTGCTGCAATTACTGCGTAATCTGCTCCTGCAATCGCAACGCACGTTCTGCCAAAATAACACACAGACAACCGAAACGATTAGATTACATCATAACAACATACCCATAATAAACAAAACAAAACAAAAAAAAATTCGTATTAGGAATAGGATCACCCTCCATTGTTGTCGTAAGGAGACCAGTTGGCTTGTTGCTTTGTCATGGCGGTATTGAAGAGCAGACAGCGTAGACTGACGACTTGGGGAAAGTTATGAAATTCCAACGTTAAATTGAAGTGAAACTCTCTGAGAACGCAGCCTCAGTTTCTAGGTTTTATGTCCTCGTCTCGTCTGTCTTTGGCTTCAAGACAGAAGGCGTCCAGAGAAGCCTGCAGCCAAACGATGCCGTATGAAATCCCTTTTAGTAAACGCGGTCGTTTCGAAGGGATGGTGTTTGCCTGTTAATTTATTAGCATTTCTATTCTCTTACGTAATGATTCATATTAGAATGTCATAATTTTAGCTAAATTTCAAATTAATCATGTATATAATCCAATTTGAGGGTATGAAAATTTTGCAAGTAAGCATCTCTAACATAGGGGCACAAATAAGCGATTGCACAAGATAGGGACAACCACATCCAATACCAATGTTTTCAAAATCGGCTCGGACCGGTCGGTCAGACCGGTTCAACCGGTGACCGGCCAAAGGTCCGGGCCGGTTTATGGCTACAGTTACCCTTTAACTCGGACTGGTCAAAACCGGTTTGAACCGGTCAAAAACCGGTCAAAACCGGTTTGAACCGGTTAAAAACCGGTCAAAACCGGTGAAAACCGGTCAAAAATCGGACTCAGTTCAACCGGTTCAAACCGGTATAAAATTTTATAAAATATAATTTGATGCCAATATTTATTTAAATTATAATTTGAGTTTTAAATTTAATTAAAATTTTCAATTTAGTCCTAAATTTATCAAAACTTTCAATTTAGTCCTAAATTTATCAAAATTTTCAATTTAATCCTTAAAAATTAAAAAAATAATATTTAATAATCATGTATAAGTATTATTTTTTTTAATTATTTTTATAAATATATATATTAATAAATACCGGTTCAAATACCGGTTCGACCGGTTGAACTGGTTGAACCTTGACCCACTAATGTTTCCGGTTCGATGACCGGTCTGGTTCTGACAACCTTGTCCAATACAATTGGATCAAAAGCCAAGCACAATTTAAATTGTAAGATTGTGAATTATCTAAGGATTCATCGATTTTTTAATTGCTTACAATGTTTCCTACCTTGTTATCAATTAGATTTCTTACAAAATAGCCTTCAATTGTTTCAATATTAACAAAACTTAAATTAACAACTTTACTTTAACTTAAAACAAGTTATTTTACAATTTGAATCTTATAAACTAAATGTTTCAATGAAATTTTGCATTTTAATCTTTTGGTTTAAAAAAAAAAACAAAAAATTTGGCTTCAGCTCATAATTTGAGAAACTTCCCTTAGCAAAATTATTGAATAGACTTGTTTTATCATCTTCTTTATAATTTGTGGAGGCTACAACAATTGATAGTTAAAATTAGAAACTTATCATGAACTTGTCAATGCTCCATAGAGAAAGCAAACAGCAAATATGGTTAAGATGATAGGAATAAAGCAATTAGGCACCCATTTTATCTTTTTTTTTTTTTTCTATTGCAAATGATAAAAAAGAATTTTCAAATTACAAATAAAATAGTCTTTAGACTGTGCTATGGGAATACAATCAAAAGTTACTAAAAATAAGGATATACCATTGATAAAAATTAAATTTACATGAAAAAAATTTAAATTGAATATCTCTTGTCTTGTGGAAAAATGAAATATATGCAACGAGCAAATTGTAACTGAGAAATAATAAATTAGAATCTAAGAACCTAATGGTACAATATGAAGCATCTCAAAATGTAAATGTAAGGATTCAAGCAAAAATTTTTTTTTTCTTATGTGCATTAATAATCACAATATCATATGATATAATAGTATCTCTACGTGAAAGTGAATTTCAATTTGATCAATGACTTACCATAAGAAAAAACGAAAAATGAGATGTTAGCTCCACAATCATTTTTTGGTAAATTGTTGATCGACTAGAACTGATCTTCAAATTTAACGTTTTGACTTCAACTGGAATCAAGTTTTAATTAGATTAATAATTTACCAGAAAATAAAAGATTGATATCTTATATTTTCAATTAATTTTTTGGTAAATCACCGACTGACTGAAAATCACTTTCAATTCTTTGTGCAAACTCTAATCCTAATCTAAGAGACCTTTCTATGCTTAATAAGAGCCAAGATGTGTACTACATATATAGGACAATATAAGTTGTACAATGTATGATATGTTTCTCTTTATCTAGAATAAAACTTGAAGGGGAAATAAAATCCACCTTATAAGCTAACTACATTGATTATATTTTAAATAGAAATTTCTCTACCTTTACTCCATGTTTAATGAAGTGAGCATACATGAAAAGTTGATTTTATTTTCTCAATCAGGGCTCTTCCTTTTCTTTTGTTGTATATTTTTTGTTAATGGTAAATGGTACTAACTAACATAATTAGTTAAACGAAGATGATTTTTACGTTTTCTAAAAAAAAAAAAAAAAAGACCTATAGTAGGACTAATAAATTGGAGTTCAGTGGGTTAAGCATAATATGGATAATTTGGCTTAGACTTATAATTTACTACCCAATTCGACTCATCCAAATTGCATAATTTTTTTTCCTTTATTCTACGTAATCAATTTCACTATTTTAACTTGGCATAATATGAGTTCTAATAATTTATCTTGTATGATTTGACGCTAGGTTAGATTTGAAATAAAAATCCTATAGAACATTTGTCATTAATTAAATGTCGTGTTTCATTTTGAAATTTACAAAATTCAAGGTTTATTTATATATTAAGCCTATAAATAACAACTTTAATTTAAATTCAATAAAAAATCCATAAATGTAGGTTTAGTTCTTTGTATACTACATTACTTTTTCAAGTGCTTAGGTCTTACATAGCATGAGTGAGAGAGCTCAAATTTCAGTTGAAGTCAATTAATTAAAAAAACAAAACAGACAACAAAATTATTAGAAAAGGCATTTGATCAAAGGGGATATACAAGAGCGACTATTTTCTTCACTCTATTTGAGCTGCCTTCATAAGTTGTTTACCCACAAATTGTATATATATATTTGTTTTTTCTTTAAATTAACCTTTTCTTTTGTTTGTTAAATTCTTAATGAATCATAATTACAAAACATGAGATAAATCTCTTGTTTCTATAAACCCTTTCATTAATTTGCCTTTAAGTACAATTTTAACATACTTAATTTAAAGAAAGCAAAGAGACTTTCACGATAAAAAAAAAAAAAAAAACAAAAAAAGAAAAAAAAGAAAAGAAAGAAAGAAAAATCTAGACATTTATTTGGCATAAAAATTTGCATAAGGAATCACTTCCAAGACAACTACCTTATGATTTGATTAAGTCTAACCATAATTATCTTTTTTTGAGGTTAGGCTTCCCATAACTACCTTAGATTAATGTTTAATCACCGATAGGAAAAACACTAATCATATAAGATAATGTATGTTTGATAATTTTAAATATTATGCGCAATAAATTTTTATATGGTGCATAGATAAACAATTGCACGGGAAGCCTATAAAAGTAGAGAATGGTTAAAAATCATCATGTGACACACATGTGCAAGTAAATTGTGTACTTGACAATAACTATAAAGTCCTGTTGTTCACTGCTCAGACTTTTTTCAAAATCAAATTAGATTGTCAATTTATTAGCATTTCTATTCTCTTATGTAATGATTCATGTAGAAATGTCATAATGTTAGCAAAATTTCGAATCATTCATGTATATAATACAATTAGAGGGTATGAAAATTTTGTAAGCAAGCATCTCTAGCATATAGGGCACAAATAAGCAATTGCACGAGATAGGGATAGCGGCATCCAATGCAATTGGATTACAAGACACGCATAATTTAAAATATAAGATTGTGGCAAAAATAATAAAAGAAAAAAATTTAAGGACATTTATGATGAAAAACGTATAATGCTTGTTGGCAAACTTATGAAATCTATATAGGCAGTTCTATTAAATTTACTTCTCTAATGAATCCTTGCTAGACATTGGTTCCACGTTTTTGTTTTTTAATCATTGAGTGCATTTTCTTATTAAGAGATTGTTGTCTATCGATTTTCTTGTAAATTTAAACTCAATTAAGTTTTTTTGTAATTAAAGGTACTTACTGATTTTATTTTATTTTTTAATAAATAAAATTTATTCGTGATCTTACACCACTCAAATTTATTTTTTTAATTTTTTAAGTAGACTTCACTCATCGTGTCATATAAAATAATGAGTTTGTTAGACTCATCTAATAATATGAGTTAAATTAGAAATCTTTCCATTTAATTTTAGTTTCTTAGAAAAAAATGAAAATAAAAATAACTTCTAACCCAACTAGACCAAACCAAACCTAATCGATATCCAAATTGGCAAATCACCTTAACTAATTTAACCAAACAAATTTGAACCCAAACTTATAAAACCGTGTCCCAAAATTGGACCTAGTTTTTAAAACTTGTGAAATGACATTAACGGTTTAGTGTGTTGATAGAAACCAAGCCATAGGTTGTCGGGTTTGTTATTGACTTTGGAAACAATTAAGTCTTGATGAGGATGGAAAACTTAGATATATTGTGTACAATATAATAATCAAACCTCCACTCCACCATCAACATCATCAAAGAGACCTGAATTCCCTCGACTCCATTTATTTCTCCCGTGATCCCCTCGTTAATTAATTATTTCAACCTTCAAATTCTATGCATTTCACTTGCATATGTTCAATCTGTCGCAAATCTCTGTCACCCATGTCTCTCCATTTATGACCAATTAAGCTTGGAACAAATGGAAAGGAAAACAAAATTATGTTTCTTCAAGGATGAGAGGAAACTAGATTTGTTACTTAATTTCTTTGCACTTTTTTTTAGGCTCCTTTTATTGTTTTTTTAATTCTCCTTTCATCATTAATTATGCAAAGGGAAATCGGGGAAAATCAATGGAAGCAATTAATTAAGAAATGAAACATCAATTTTATTAATTACTGTGCGAATGATAAGATGTGTAATAAGAGAGAGAGAGAGAGAGAGAGAGAGAGCTTCTCATGTCCACTAACAAAAATGCAAAGCATGAAAAATGTATTGATTTCACACCCTACTGTTCGCAACAGCAACGCTTTTCAAGGAAAGGTGTTGAACATTTCCCTCCTTTAAAGCCATCTTTGACACATAAGTCACTGCACTGTTCCGTGACTACGCATGACCCCAAGAAAACATACCGATCTTCGCAATTCCCCTGCTGCTCGAAAAAATTGCAGCCCTCCCCTGCACAAAGAAATTCATCTGAAGAATATAAGTGCAGTCGAATTATTACCATACTGGTGGTTCGATCCCTGCCGTTGTAGCATATGGACATTTAGCCATTTGGCTAAAGAGGAGGCAGGGTTGGGTGGCCAAACCCTTGTCTCTACCATAATCTCCCTCCCCTTATTCAGTGGTTACACTCTTTTTGTAAACAAAAAAAATAAATATGTATCAATAAATTATTTAGTTTGTTGAAATACCAAACAAACAAGACCCTTAGTTTCTATGATTTACTGTTTCACATTTCTCATTGCCCTTTTCTCCTTTGAAAGGTCTTGTGTACTCACTAAAAAGTGATGAAATGGAATGGTTTTAAATCATCTGACAGTCAATCCCAACTTAACACAAGAGATCTACAAGTGCAGATTATTAATGATAACGTAACAAAAAGAATACTGAAATTAAATGATTAATAAAATTCAAACAAAACAGGCTTTGTCAGTAGAAATTGAATTTACAGACTTTATCTCTTTTTCATTGGGATGAACATATCAACCACCTCACCAAATGGAGAAAAAGGAGAATTTAATCGCAAGTAGTCCACAAGAATAGTCCACCTCATAAAAGTTTACATACTCATATCTCCTTGCTAGACAAAACTTGTCTTTATGTATAAAAGATCCAGGACCACCATCACACTGATTACGATACTGTGTAGGTTGTCATCGGCCTGCACTTTTGTGAATTGGATTTTTGAAATACATGGTTGAATCTTCATGATTTTCTGGGGCACTTTTTGATTAATTTGGTTCAATAAATAATAGACATGTCTTCCCTTGACAATGAATGATAAAGTAATAAAACGGGGCAGAAACGGAAACATGTATAATAGGAACTATGAAGAATGGATACGGATACAGCAATACGGATATGGTACGACACAGATACAGCGACACACTAATTTTAAAAATCTTAGGACACGGACACGTGTCTCATATAACTAAATTTATAAAATTTATAAAATTTTTGTGTCTCATATATATATTTTTAAACAATTTTATAAATTTTATTCACCAAAAAATATATTTATATAACGATTATAAGTTTTAGAAATTTTTTATTCAAATAATATATCGTAAAATTTTTAATTCTTTATTGTGAAATACTAAAATAGAGATATAAGATTTTGTAATTAATTTAATTTTTATGTTAAAATTAAAAATAAGTTGAAATTTAAACGTCTCAAAAATTATAGATAATTGACAGTATTAAATTATTATTTTTAAGAATTTTTCTTTTTTTATTTGTTAAAAATAATTATAAAAATATTTAGGTGTGTCTGTACCGTGTCGGACACTTGTGCTTCCCGTATTCGATGCGCGTGTCCGAATTAAAAAAAAAAATTTCAACAGACACTTCTAACCATGTCGGACACGTATCTGCCGCGTGTCCGTCGCGTGTCTGCCGTGTCCGACACATAATACATTCATTTTTTAAAGTGTCCGTGCTTCATAAATAGAGAATCATGAATTCCAAACTCATCTCATCCCCACTAAAAATTTTGAAAAACAATGATCCCTACTCTATTCCCCAATCAAACCTCATTGACTTTGTATCCATCCTATAGTCTTCGATGACTACAGATAAAATTATCATCCTTAGCTTTGGAGAGTTGAGGGCCAAGGTGCATGGGTGATTTTATTTCTGCCAATAATATCGATGAAGATAGGCCCAAGGGCTTTTCAACACAACCCATAGAAGAAATGATGCCTTTATGGGCCATTGGCGCAGGATGGACTAGCCGTGTGATGTTCCACACATCATTGCCTCAATTCTCCGTGAAAATGAGAGCGTTTGATAAAAGTTTTGCTCAACAGCTGACGGTTGTGCTCGTGTCCTGTGAGTTGATTAAAATAAATATTCAGCTTAATTGAAAACATTTAAAATTACCGGAAAGGAAACATCAGAAATTTTAATTCTGGTATATTTATGTAATTTCAGATTTGTGATTGTAAACGCATTTGTCACCCGTGTGGATATTTTAGTTATAACCTTGCAAATTTGGATGGCCTTTTACGTTTTTTTTTTTTTTTTTAAATCCGAAAATTGAACGGAACTAAAAAACAGTACCTCTCACAAGAAATAGGGAAGAGACATCAGACACTTACCACAATTAACTTATTAAGATGATCTGTAGCGTAAAAAAGAAATTTTTGATTAATAGTATTCGAATTCAAGACATTCAACTTTAAAAATAATCTTAGTACCAAAAGAAAATTACGATTGCATTAAAATACGCAAAATAAAGATGTCCCTAACATCTTGCGAAGGTCAGTAATAACTAAAGTTTTAATGAGATCTTGGAGTCTTGAATCTAACTTCTGGGAAATATCTAGAGACAAATTCACGAGCCAATGCCTGCAGCTCCGCACCTTGAATTTCTTCATCAAATGCATTGCAAGAACTGGTCAGTTCTGTAGATATTTGTTGGGCGTATTTTTCCAGCTACCTAAAATCCATTAAAATGTTACAATTGGATGCCAAATCTGAAGTTGATGCTACTTCCGAGGAATAAGGAAGACTTGTCTGAGATGAGCTCTGAACAGGGTGAGGTTTTTTGATGACTGCGGTGGAGCTTGAGGGATGTGCTGCAATGTCGACAGGAGCGCCTGAATGTGGGCTAGCTCTGCCTGCAAATTCACCACCTGGGTTCACGAGAGAAAATTGAAATGAAGGAAAAGGGATTTGCTTGAAATCAGGCCTATAAATAAGTACCCTTCCAAATTTAATATTCACTTCAGGAGAGCTATACTCAAAAATTAACCATTAAAGTGCGAGAATTCAAATCCATATAAGTCTCAAGAGAACCTTACATTTTAGATGTGGGATTACAATTAAGTTCGGAAGACAATCGCACATGAGTTCAGTAGTAAGAGCAAATTTAATATTTGTAGGTTAAGATCGTATGATCTCAAACAGTTTCCTAGATGCTCATCCACGATAAAACTTCATCTTCAAAAAAAAAAAAAAAAGTAATTAAGAAATTGAAGTGGTTATTTACCTAAAAAGCAAATGATTAATCAGTTGTGGTTATTTACCTAATTTATGAAGTGCATGACAGCACGAATTTTATGTAAATACATGTTCCTCATAATGTAAACCAAGTGATTCATGATGAAGAAACTGATCCTCAGAAGTAAATCAGCCCATGTGCTGATAAAGACTTACGATGCATTGTGTCTAGTGTTTGCCGCGCATTTGAACTAACACATGGGTAGGCCCCACCTCCATAATGACACATCTAAACTTCTGCCCTCGACTAATATGGTAAAGATATGATTTATGGTGGACCCAATAAATGGAAGAGAACATGTAAAAAATTGTAACTGTCTTAATAATTTGTATACTAAATTTTATTTTGAATGAAATTAAAATTATTTTTTAAAATAAAAATTGTTATTTTAAAATATTTAATATTTTTATATTTTAAAAATATCAGTCGTAATTTTAAAAATAACAATTATAATTTCATTCAAAACAAAATTTCAAGATAAAATTCCCGAGATAACTAAGGACGCTCTAAATGGAATAAGATTACCGATTCTCTTCTCCTTGTGCCACATAAAAATTGAGGAAATTGCAAAAGTCAAAACCACAGATATGTCGGTAATATTTGGACAAACTCAATTGAGAGAGGTTTTAGACCCTGCTCATTAGGCACGCATTTGCGTCAAACAGACTTAATAAAGTGCAATTAGTTAGTAATTTAATGTAATATATACATAAAATTTGAAAAAAAAATATAACTAAAAACTACAAATGTTGTCCTATAATTTAAAAATACGATTTTCACATAATATGTGCAAAAAATTGTTTTAACTTAAAAAATTGTTTTTTATAAAAAAAATTTTACACTAATTATCAACGCGGTTGCACTTTAATAGGTGCAAGTTATATTTGGCCATTCGTGTGTGGCTTTTTCTCAACTCAATAATGGTATGTCGGATTTGGAAGTATGAAGTTGTATCACTTTTTGTCTCTTTTGGTAACAAAAATTCATATCAGAAAAATTCAGAAAATTTAGAGTAAATTTTCATGGTTTTAAGTTGGACCTATAATTGACAACGCATTTATCTATAAAACATTTTCTCGAAAGCTAAGCATACAAAATATAGAAAAGCACATCCAAGCAACTTTGTAGGAAAGACATTGCAACCCATCGGCCTTACTTCTCACTCTGTCTACATCAGCTCCGAGGAACAAGGAGAAGTTATATATATAGAGATTACACAAACGTGCAAAGCCTATTAACCAGACCTTACACGAAAACTTGACCAGACATTTTTGGGCCTAGGAAAGCACGAAACCCTGAAGAAGGGCTTGGCCGAGTTAATTTACAAATTTTAAGTTATATATACTGGACTAGACTGGCACTCGTTATGTGACTCTAGATTTGATACGGTGTAAATGATGTTTCAGAATCGGAACATATATCAACTTTGACTAGCTGACTGACAATAAGTAAACCCGTGTTGAATTTGTTCCGCCGTAGGATTTGGGCGGGTAACACCACTTTATATGGTAGTCTCTAACCCGCAAACGTATAATAGGCATGACACTGAAAGGTCAGAAAGTTGAACTTGAACACATTTGTAAGAAGTTTGCATACATGTCTTTTGCCAAGTGGAAAAAAGAAAGGAGGGGAAAACTTGAATGGAAATAAGGCTTGTGGTTTATTATCTAGCAAGTGTTAAAAAAAAAAAAAAAGGGAAACAATTAAGAGAAACTCTATGAACATGAGTCCAATTCAACTATGAAGAAGGACAGTGGAAGAAACATATGTCATTTATGGGTCTAATATTGCCCTTAACCTCAAATTCTATATAGAATAATCTTATCGTTAAATTCAGACTAGACATCAAATAAATTACGAACTAATTGAAGAATCTTGGTTAAGGGAGAGAGAGAGAGAGAGAGAGAAAGAGGGAGAGAGAATGGAAGATTATCAAAGCTAAATCAACTACAATGTTTCCCTTATGCATTAAAAGATTTTAGCTTTCAAAACCTTAAATTACAAAATGAGCAAACACTTCTTGGTGAAGCTAGCCATCATAATTAATTTCGTGCAAATCATAAAGAAAAGACAAAGCAAGCCGTTAAGGTTAATTTTGTGGAAATAAAAAAGAGCAAATTAATTACCTGCTGCTGGAGAGTGAAGATGTGACCAACACAGCCATAGACAGGGTCTCTAACCCTAGCCAAGGCCTCATAGCAAAGGGTAACAGCCGCGTCAAGCCGCTTGTCGGGAGGTAAATGCAAGAGAAGTTTAGAGGCACTGCTGGCTCCAAAGACCTTGTGCACAGCAGCAAAGTGAGCAGTGCCTTGGTCCGAATCAAAATATGGTGCAAATATGCACCCTTTTACACATTTTCGCCGAAGGAACTTGCAGGCACCGCAAGGCCCACTTCTGTTGGTTGCACTACTCATATTAGCCCTTCTTTGGCGGATGTTGAGATCTATCAATGTGGGGACGACCCAAAGGTAAGGAGAAGGTTGGTGAGGAAGGACAATAAAAGGGCTTGTATACCGGGAGTTGTCTCTATTACTTTGCTAATTGCTATTGAATGATTAAAGGAAGGAGACAAAAGTTGGATATGTGCGGGTCAAATGGCAGGGTCAGAGTCAGACACGGGGAGAGAGAAGAGAGCTGACAAATTAAGGGTACGCTCGACCCTGAAGTAATTTTTTTTATGAATTTTTTTTATTTATTATTTTTTTACTCTTTCTTCCATTGCAATTCTACTTAGTTGTTCGTATATATGTTTTTTTCTCCAAAAAAAATAAAAGAAAAAAAAGGGTGAGCGGAACTCACTTGAGAAGCCAAGCTTTTTGTGAGTCCATCCCTTTTCTCTCTCTCTCCTTCCAGTCTATACTGTCTACATGGATCTGTCCATGTAGTGAGGATCCAAAGAAGAAATATGAGCTTTCAGTGGAAGGTCAATTAAAACAAATGGTTATGGCTGCTCTTAATTTTTAGATTTGCAGTTGGTCGCGGACGACTACCTGTGCTACAATGATTTCACCCAAAAAAAAAAAAAAATCAATCTACAATGATTTCCTAATGGCGAGAAATTTATTTTCGATAGATTTCAAGATTGCTAGCAAGCATGAAAAGCTTAACCATCCCAAATCTCATCACTTGGAAATTTGAATTGAGTTTAAAACTCAACTATAATTTAAATAAAAATTTGAGATTAAATCATAATTTTTGATAGTTATGAATTGAATCGGTTGACTATCAATGGGACCGAATTTTTTAATTTTTCGCTAATTTTGACTAATTTTCTTAATTTTAACTAATTTAATTTCTATTCAGTTTTTACGTTGAAACTGAATCAATCACAAGACCGATTCACGATTAAACTGATTCAACTAATTAATCTTATACAGTTTTCACAATTTTGATATTTGACAAAATAAAAAAAATTATATTAATTTCACTAAAAAAATGTGAAACGAGGCTATCGTGTGCCAGAGTGTGTTATCCTGTGCTGGGAGTCCATTTTGGCTGGGTGCATCCGGGTGACGCTTTGTCGATCCATTTCATGGCTGTTGTTGGTTGTTCTCTCTGGTCTTGGTCGTTTCTTGTGGACCGGGTGGGGTTTCATCCTCTAGGGTTCAGTGGTTGCGCCGGTCTTCTCTGCCTGGTAGGCTTCGGATTTGGTGTCTCTTCTCCACTATCTCGCATGATCGTTTCTACGGTCGGCATCGAGATTAGGGAGGTTTCCTTTTTGCTTGACGGTCGGGCCTTGTATAGTGCAAGTGGGTGGTTTCTCCTTGGTGAGGCGGTGGCTCTGTGTCTCCTTTGGCTATTATCGTGGGGTTTCCAGTTCAGGACACTTCGATGGCTTGGTTTCGCTACCTACCCCCTGTGGTTCTTCCACCTTTGGTGCTGAGTTCTGGTGGCAGATGGTGGTAGTTTGGTAGCATTGATGGTGAGGACCGTTTTGACAACGTGCAGCTCACACCGACGACTATCGATGCCGATCTTCTGTCATTGGGTGGGAGGCTGTAGAGCTGTGGGTTTTCTGATGGCTTATGGGCCAGTTTGGATATGGGATTTGTGCCTGGCAATTACTCAAGTCTGTTTGTGTCATGTTTCTAGTCTTTCAGTTACTTGGCCTTTAGAATGTGTTTGGGTTGTAGGGGTTCTCTAGGTAATGTGTTGTTTTGTGGCCTTGACACTGTAATCTACTTTGTTATGCAATTATATTATTTTATTAACAATAACTAATTGTATTCGTGTAGTTAAATCTTTAATTTAATAGCAACGTACTGAATTTGAACTGAATTTGAGTGGTACATAGAGCTGTCAACATGTGATTCCACTTGATGAGTTGACTTGAATCCCCTCAAAAAGACACAATTGGAGCTTGACTAAAAAATGACTTAACTCGAAATAACTCAAATCCGAAACAACCCGAAAATTTTAGGTCAAACTCAAATTCGACCCGGATGTCTCACATGATCCGAAATTTTTTTTAGAAAAAAATAATATAAAAAAATTATAATATATGAATCATATTACAAAAAGTATAAATTCAATTATTCTCAATATAAATCTTAATTATAAATTCTTTTCAAAATATTTTAAAATTTTTTATGCATTTTATTTTTAATTTTTAGAATATTTTAAAAAAACTTCTGGAATTATTTTTTATTCTATGATTTGTTTTTGAAGAGTTTCTCACAAAATTTTTTAAATTTTTCAAATTTTGAATTTTTTTTATAAAAATGTCACATTATTATTATTATGATAGTATGACCAACCTATAAGTTGATCCAAACTCAACCCAAATTTCAAAAGACCTAATAAAAATGACCTAAAAATAATAAAATTTATAAAATAATTTAATTTAAAATAATTTAAATTCAAAACAATTTAAGTCAAACCTACACCAATAATTCGTTTGGACACTTCAAGTAAAACGGGAAGGTGGGAGAGCGATGGGATGACTGGTTTGGGTACAGGGTACTTTTATTTTGGACCAAACTTCAAAGCAAAGGCAACAGTGTACTGAGGAGGAAGCCGTGGAACAGCGAAAGCAAAGATTGCGTGAAGCAAACGTACATGCGGCTGATCAGTGCCAGCATCCACTTCCAACTGCCGCAGTTGCGGCCACGTGCCAACCCAACATGGGACTGATTGAAAAAACATCCCAGTCCTTTTCCCCATCATCTTTCTATTGTCATTTCCATTACTGTTTACCTCTTCTGATGATGTACAGACGGAGTACTGAAGTTTTGCACAGTTCTATTTTTGTACCCGTTTTCAGTTCTAGAGTCTTGCTTTTCAGCAAGCTGATGCTTCACTGCCCCCTTGTTTGCCAAACAAGATAGAAGGAAGAAGAAAATGAAAACAATTGAATGCATATCTTATATTTTAAAAAGTATAATATAAAAAAAAGAAATTTTAAATTTTTTTTCTTTGATAATAGTGACAAGTAAAAAAAAAATAATGTAATATTCCTAAGCCTAACATTATTTATTAATCGTACTCTTTATATCAAAAGCAAGAAATAGTTTATTCAAAAATGTATTGGTCATTAAATTCATATGGGCTCCAGTATCTTCGATTATGGAAGATATACATAAACAGGAAAAAAGGTATATGTAGAATAAATATATAACAATCGATTGTAACTAAATAATTAATATTTATAATAAAATAAACATATTTTTTATTAATATTTTATTATAAATATTAATTTTTTAATAACATAAAATAATCGGTTATTTATTTATCTACCATCCGTCTTTTTAGTGTTTGCTTTTGATTTGGGCCCACGTAATGAGATTCTGTCCATTACTGTAACTTAATTAAATTCATATAGATTTGTTGGTCATCTTCCTTCTTAGTTCACGTTGAAACTTGAAAACATAGCCAACCTGTCACCAAACACTGAACATTTTTTTTTTCTCTTAATGTTTTTTGAACAGTAATAAAACATCTATTATCAATATGTAGGTTACGAAACAAGGATGCACGGACACTCCTATTTTAAGGAAGTGTCCGTGTCGGACACTTCTCGGACACGGACACGCCTCGGACACGGTACGGACACGTGTCCGACACGCCAAAAAGTGTCCGCCAAAAAAAATTTGAAAAAAAAAAAATCGGACACGGTTCGGACACGCTGAGGACACGCGGACACAACTAACAAAAAGAAAAATAAAAAAATGAAAAGGGATGGGTTTGTCTTTTTTTTTTTTTTTTTAAATTTAAATGAAGGAGAGTAGGAATTGGGAAAGATTTGAATTTTTTTTAAAGTTATCGTTTTTTATTAATATTTATTATTTAATATGTATTGTGAGATTTTAAATATACTTAAAAAATATATTTTATAAGATTTATTTTAATAAAAATTAAATTTATATATGTTATATTTTAAGTTATAATTTATATTTTGTTTTAAATAATAATATTTACTTTTATATATTTATATATATATATATATATATATACACATACGTGTCTATGTCGTGTCCGTGTCCTAATTTTTTTAAAATTGACGTGTTGCCGTATCCGTGTCCTACGTGTCCGTGTCGCCGTGTCCGTGTCGGTGCAACCTAGTTACGAAATGTGTAAGTTGAAATCAAAAATTAACTATTATGTTTTCATTCAATCTCTCTCATAAGGAGAACTTCCCACCCAAGCACTGATGAGAATGAATGAACCTTCTCTATATTCGACCTTAGTATTAATAAGTTTTAAACCAAATACTGTGTCATGACAATTTCGTCCACTTTATAAAAAAAGTGATGATTTTATTGGAAAAGCGACAGTAGTAGGACGCCAACTTAAACCAATACGGAAAAGAATGACTGACTTACCATCAAATTATTATTTTAAGTGTTCCTTTTTGTGTAAATTTAGTATAGCATACGTGATACATCCAATTTCCAAAGTAAGAAAGAACTAATGGAGGTTATTCATATGACTCTTAGGTGTGTTTGGATTTGACAGTGAGGTGTGAAAAAAAAGTAGAGAGAATAAAAATTAAGGGAAAAAATAATTTTTTTGATAGCTAATTAGATTAAAAATAGATAAAATGTAAATTTTTTATTTGAATATAATGAGAAAGTGAAGGGATAGAAAATTATGTGTACAAAATAACAATTATGCCCATCAGTTAAAATTTAATGTTTAGTTTGAAAATTATATTATTCTTTCTTTCTAATAATATATTTTTAAGTTTAATAATATATTTTATATAACAGCCAATTATTAACAATATTTTCTATAATATCTTTTTTATTATTTATTTCCTTAGTAACTTCATTTTGCTATTACTCAAAAAAGAAAAAAAATTCTTTTTGTTATTTCATTTGAATGTCAAATAAAAATAAAAAATGGACATTTTTGTAATTTTAAAATTAGTAAACAGCATTTAAGTTAAAAATCAGTAAAAAGCATTTAAAGATACAAGTGGTGTGGTGCCGTCTGTGGTGCAGATGTCTCTTCCAACCCTTTTGTTATGAGGATATTTTACTGAAGGGAGCCACTATGCCCATACAATTTAGCCATATGTGATTCAAATTTCATTTTTTTTATTTTTTATTAAAAATTAAATCCTAAATATACTCATTATTACTCCAAATATACTTTATTATTCTAAATTATGATTTTTAAATTTTTAAATTTTTTTTTTTTACTTAATCAGTATGGATACAATATAATCAGTTGCATGGCTACAAACTTCTTTCCTTTTTAAAATTACCATAAAGTTTAAGCCTATATTTATTTTTTGAGAGAAATGTAAGAAAGAAAGACATTGAAAAGAAAAGGGGATCAGGATTGTGATTTTCTCGTGTTTGGAAAATGAATGAGGAAAAAAGAAGTTAGAAAAGAAAAGCAAAAAGAGATGTCGGGACCGCCACTTTCCTTTCTCACCATTTTGAGGTTAGAAAAAGAGTTCAGTAGTGTGATTATGATGACTAATTCAGTAAAGGAAAAAGTTTTATAGTCATAAAATTTGTTCGTGTTACATTTATACTGCATAGCAAAATAAATTTTTTTTTTGAAAAATTATAATTTAAAATAATACTAAGTATATTTAAGTAATACAAATACATTTAAAATCTAATTTTTAATCAAAAATAAAAAAGATAAAATTTAGATCAAAATAGTCAAATTATGTAGCGATGTATGTAGTTTTTTCCTAAAATAAATACTAACTCAGCAATTGGCGATGATAAAGGGAGTATGAGGATCATCTTCCGGGACTGGAAAGCAGAGCCAATTGTTCCATACTCACGCACTCTTTGCCTGGCTCCTTTATGGCTGGAACATTTGAAGCTTATGGCCATTCGCTCGGCATTACAGCAGGCCCGTCAAATGTCCCCCTCCAAGATGGTGGTGGAGTTAGGTTGTCCGTGGGCAGGCCATCGCTTCCAACCTGCCGGAGTTTTTAGTGGCCGGTGTTAGATGTTAGGAAATATAAGTAAAATCAATAAAAAAAATAGATATAAATAAAATAATTAAAAAATATGAATTAATATTTGAAGCGTGCAAAGTACTAACTTTAAAGATAGTTTTCGCTTCTATTCTCAAATCGAGACAGTATAGCAGATTGCAGTAGTTACCCTCCCAGGATACAACAAACATTTTCACTAATGTGCACTTCAGATAGTAAGGTAATAGAAACAACTCTAATTTTAATTAACCTAGCAAAATGCAGCAGAGAAATATGTGCAAGAAGAAAGTATCTGAAAGGATGTCTTTTCTAGAGAAGAAAGAAATATTTATATATTAGTTCAGCTTTTAAAGTTTATAAAGATGAATAATGGTCATAAAGGTGAATAATGGACTGAATAATGGTAGTTAAAAAACTGTAACTGCTGCAATAGCTAGTTTTTTAACAGCCAGAAACGGTTGGTCAAAAACAGCTAGATTGACCGAAAAGTCCAAATGGTCTCAAAAATATTAAATGGTCGGTCAAAAACAGTTAGATTGACTGAAAAGTCCAAATGATCTAAAAAATATTGGGCTAATTTTCCAACAGTCAGAAACAGTTGGTCAAAAACAGTTAGATTGATCGAAAGTCCAAATAGTCTTAAAAATATTAAATAGTCGGTCAAAAACGGTTAAATTGACCGAAAAGTTCGAATGGTCTAAAAAATATTGGGTTCAAGGGTAAACTGGAATCAATCTACTACGTAGGGTTGTATGAGCCCGTTCCTATCTAACCTGAGACTGAGTTGCGTAAGACCTTTTATGAGTCTTTTGTTTTATAAAAATATAAGACACATATTAGTTTATAAACAAATAACATATAACATTTTTATTTCATATGAGATTTTAATATTCATATATATACTCTTTTATTAAGTACTACTTAATTTTTTTTCTCACATAAAATTCAAGTTTTTTAAAATATCTTTTATTCTTTCAACAATAACGAGAATTGCTTCAGATATCAAAACTTCAGTGGTGTATTTTTCTTCTTTTCTATTATTCATGTCCCTAGATATATAGTTAAATGATGTTGCTCGTTGTTCCTGATGCAGCCTTATCTCATGTAAGAGAAGTTATTTGGTAACGGGATGGCATCCCGTTTGTCGCTTCTCTCATTGACCGTGATGTACGGAACTTTCAACGTGAATAAAATCTTACCTTTTTTCAAAAAAAAAAAAAAAAGACTAATATAGTTATAGTCTTGGGTGTAATCGAATAATAATTCTTTTTTTTTTTCCTTAACTGTTTTAATGGTCGTTGTTGTTGGTAAGAAAGAATTAATTAGTTAATTTTGTGTATAAGATCCCATTGTTCTTTTGTAGGATTTGTAGTGAACTCTGTGTATATTTTACCAGGGAATCATTGAGAGACAAGAAGACAACCGAAAAGGGCTATAGGTTTTAGAATATTTGGCAAGATGTTTTCTCTTCGAATAGGTTTGTGAATATTATCAATATATCTAATAGATTGTTATTGCGATTGACAAAGCTGTACAATACATGTTGATTGATATTTAAGTCCAATTTATGGGCATTCTAAAGCCAAACCGTTCATATATGTCATGTAGGAAAATATATTCTTCATCTGATTATAATAAATGTTGTTTCCAATTATTTTTTTTGTATATATGTAAATGGAAATTAACGTCAAATTTTACTTGAATCTGCATGTAGCGTGGGTAAATTAGATTACTGAGACAGATTAACCGCTGAAAGATTGAAAAGAAAAAGGTATAAAGAAGGACAAAGGACTCGTCTCCCAGATTAATGACTCTTACATTAGAATTAAGCTAAATGGCACAAATCAAAATGCACGTAAAGCCACGAAAAGTTAGTTTTTGAATTATTATGTTTTTAAAAAAAATTTGTTGCTTCTTATTCATTTAGAAAAATCAAATGGAGTCAAAGCATACTGCCTTAGCAACAAAAAAAAACACTATTTTTAAAAATCAAAATTTAGGATACTACTATGTATATTTAGGATGAGTGCAATTAGGTATTTCGGGGATTATGTACTGAAATTTTATCTCGAACGAAATTACACTGTTATTTTTTAAACTGCGACTGATATTTTTGAAATGTAAAAAAAAATAACTGTTTCAAAAATCAGTTCTAATTTTAAAAATAATAGTCTCAGTTCCATTCGAAATAAAAATCGGCACACCAAATGCCGGTACACCAACATTTACTCATTTGGGATAACACTCACTACTATTTAATGTTTAATTTTTTTTTAAAAAAAAGAGAGAATATAATAAATAACAAAAAAAGTAAAACAAATTATTAAAAAAAAAAAAGTCCCCTCGTGTACTTTTGTGATTCATTTTTCGGTGCTATTTAGCATGCCCCCTTACATTATGAGATTTTTTTTTATTGATCAATCCAAGTTATTGCACTTAAATGAAAGTGGGGATGGACTCAATGGCTGGAGTATAATTGGGATCATTGGGCATGGATTAGGTCCACATAACATAGACGATCCAATCGAATTCAAAAGCCCCACAGAGGCTAATTGAGATTATTTGTCGCATTATAAGGAAAAAAGGCAAGTCTTGGGTGCCAAAAAAAAAAACAAGACAGAATATTTTTTTGTCTTTAAGACCGTGTACTACCAACTCGTAAATATTGAAACCCAATTCAACCTAGTCAATTAGATTTTATGATTGATTTGTAGGTTCCGAATTAACTTCAAAGTTATAAACCAGATCCCTAAATCCAGTACTTGGTCCTCCAAACTGTGTGGGTGGTCTACCCCATGGTTGAAAATATTGTCCATAGCTTGTTGTTTCTTAGAAAAAATCCAATTTAATATATAGAAACACACACACACTCACACACATAAATACCATGCATCAATAATAAATTAGGACTTGTTTAGCTAAACTTAGTATTCAAAACCATCATTGCATGCAATCATAGGAAAGAATTTCGTTGAAAAGAAAATGACTATTCAAAATCACTCAAAATGTGCATTTTGATTCACCATGTATATATTGATAGATAAAATAAGGATTCACTAGACATCTTACTATCGGGATGTTTAGGTTAATTTTTAAGAGCATACATTTGCATTTCATTTTCAAAAAGTAGAGAGATGTGTGTTTAGTTAATTTTTTTGAACTGCTGTTTGATTCTACTTATTTTCTTATATGACATCAAAAAAATAGCTGATTGAAAAGTAGTTCAAAATTACTTTTGTTACTTTTTGAATTGTTTTTCAGTTTTTGATATTAATAATAATTTATATAAATTAAAATATCCTCAAATAATATTTATATAAATTTATAATTTTTTTACTTATCGCTTAAATATAATTTGTTAGTAGTTATTAAATTTTATTAATATTTATATAAACGTAACACTTTTATTTTTTAATAATTCGTAAATTTTTTACTTCAAATTTTCATTAATATTGATATTTTAAAAATATTTCAAAAATTATATTTTTATTATCTAGTAAACATTAATATGTTTTTAAAAAAATAAAAATTAAGTGAGAAAATTCTTAATATTATTTATAAAATATCTATTCTAAAAATAAAAATTAAAAAAATAAAGATAATTTTGTTAATATAATATATTATAAATTAAATGTCCAAATCAGTCATTTAGTTATTTAACAGTAACAGCAAATACAAAATTAACTAAATACTTTATTAATTTTTTTAATAATCAGCAACAGACAACAACAATCAACAATCAGTAACAGTAATCAGCAGTAGCAACTAATAACAGTAATATTGAACAAATAAACCAAACAGGCCCTTAGACTATTGAATATAGATGAAACGTTGAGCAAATCTTTTTGCCAAATATTGCATACCACCCAAGATGGGATTTATTGCCTGTTGAGATGGTTTTGTCGTGGGCAATCAACTAAAGACCATTGCAATAATTGAGAGTTAAATTTAGATCGAAGATGACTACAAACCATTGCCTTAATTTGGAATCCAGAAGTTAAAAAAAAACAAAAATAAATGCCTTGCACACACACACACACACACACACACACACACACACACACACACACACACACACACACACACATATATATATATTGATCATATGGCTTAGGAGATTGGATCTTGACTTTGTGTTCGCAACGTAATTCATATGCTTTCTTCAAATTTACATGCAACATTATCCCTAACTTCCAAGGAACGGTCAACTTTATCATGTTCTAATTAAATACTGTGACTAAGATGACTTTACAGTGATGGAGGAAATTCATTGACTTCATGATTGCGTTGGTCCAAAATCTTTCTTTGACTCCTTTATTGCATGATCGTTTTTTCTCTCTGAAGTCACTAAACTAATAAAATTACGGAACTTAAAATAGCAGCTTGCCGTATTTTAAGGTGGCACCCTGTAATAAATAACACATACGTTGCACCAGAAAATTCGCAAAGCAAATGTCAATAAGTATATAGTATTCTCCATGCTTCCCTAGGTATTGACCGCACGAGTGCAAGCAACTCGTGGGGTCCTAATTTGAATAGATGTTATGTACCAATAAGCAGTGCGATATGGAGCTTTACATTTTTTTTGGTTAGTATAAAAGTTTAGGAAAATTCAAGTGGCCAAGTGAAGTACAGGGCATCACTTCAACATGATTGAGATTTCAAAGACATTATTGAGATCCTAACGATATAAAATGTGCTTTTTTTTTCTGGACATGTTGCCCGGTAAATGGGCTTTTTCTCAATTCCTGTAGGGAAGTTGTTGCTCAGACATCATACAGGACACAGGATAATATATATTGAGTTTTTTTTTTTGAAAGTAGGAGTGACACTTTAATATTCCTGTTATAAAATATTAGTGTTGTAATTTTGTATGGTTCCAGCAAGCACAACATTAGATCTAGTGAAGGTTTAATTTCATCGCACGCCTTGATAAAAATTCGAACTCAATACCTTATGGTTAATACGTTCGATACTTGCTACTAATTCATTAACTGCGATACTATATATTGAATTTATTGACAATATATATAGGCGCACCCACATAAAGAGAAGTCTGTATCAGACTTTCTTAGTTGGTAGCCAAGTACTTTAGCTGCAACAGCAAATCAGCAACGCCAAAATGCGATGCCATGACAGCGAAAGTGTAGATCTTGCCGAGTTGACTGGCTTAAAGGAGCTTTTACAATGGTACCAAATCAATTGAGAAAAAGATATAAGATTTCCAGAATTTCTTTTTTTAAATCTTGTTTTCTATCCATAGAGAAAAGTCACCATATAACCAGTCATTGTATAATACCAAGCCAAAAGGTAAAAAAAAAAAAAAAGGGAGCTGACAAATGGCATGCTGCTGTAGAAGGATTTGTTCAGGTTACATACTTACGTGTAATATAACACTATGTCAAATTGGGTCTTTTGCATCAGTTTATATGCATCGGTTTTTCAACTACTGCTTAGAAGCTCTAATGCAACGGTTTAGACCGTTATCTAAACTTTTTGGCTAAAAACGACACAATAAGTGGCGATTTTTATGTAGTGGTTATTAATTAATTAAAATATTACAATATTTTGTAATCAGACTATCAATTATTTTATAATTAATTCATTATCATTCATCTTTTCCATCACAAGAAGCAAGCATTCGTGGTTATTTATGCATATTTTTATCAAATAAATGGTTACGTGTATTGAAGAACTCAGTAAATTGGTCATTCACTGTAACTAAGGTAAAATTATGAATAAACACACTTTGTTCATCAGAAGAGAGGGGGGGGGGAGCACTCTAAAGAATACAACACGTTTATCTAATAGATATATGTATTAATTGGATTAATAATTGGATTAATTTAAGCTGCTAAGGTATGGTTAGCTTTACGATATTATTAATTGTGGCATACGTTTATTTAACTTTCTAATAGCCAAAGTATTTACATGCTATAATGCCTCATTTCTAAACTTCGTGTGAATTTTGAATGTCCCAAATAGGTATGATGAATTTCATTTCAATACACTTGAGCCACACTTATATGTACAATAATGAAAAATGTAAACATCATGTATATTAATTTTATTATTGATGTCTCATCAAGAATTATTCTTAAGCACTTGATTTTGGAATGCCGTGCACGATTTCGTAAAGTGGCAAGGATTTTTGAATTCGATGGATCATTTTCCTTTCTTTTGCCTCTTCTTGTAGCCAAATGCACATTTACTGTACTATTTAATTAGTGAGAGGAGAGGAGAAGAAAAACATGATAGAGAAAAAGACACAACTAACAAGTGATTCGAAGAGAACATAAGAGAATTTCTTTTTGATAAATCGAGTATGGAGTTTATCAACTGCACAAGATGTTACAAAATATATTAAATACAAATCACTCCAACAGAAAGAATAGGTATGTAACAAAGTCAAAATTTAGCAACAAATGAAATCAATGATACCTCCAAAGCAACCCCATTACATTAGTTCAACATGAGTGCATACGGGTTCTTGTCGCGAAGAGCATCCGCAGCTAGGAGGAGAAGAACATGATCGAATTAACGATCACCGCTTGCGTTATTCAATTAATTAAAGAATTTAAATTTATATAAAAAATTACGAATTTGAATCTGACAGATTCAAACAGTGAGATTCAATGTCTGACACAAAAAATATCGTAATCGTTTAGTTGATTTACACTCTTCTAATTAGCATTATCACGTTTTTTCATTTTTTTTCTGTAAAAAAAAGAAAAAATAACAAAAAGTAAAACCCCAAAAAAAAAGAAAAATTAAGAAAGAGAAAAAAAAAAGGGAAAAGAAGGAAAAGTTTATATTTTTAGAAAAAAATTGTCAAAAAAGTAGTCAACAACTAATTAAATTTAATATGCAATCAGTTAAATTTAGTATGTAAAAAAGTAATAATAATTTTTTTAATTATATTTAAAATTGAAATAATTATAAATTAAATATAATTAATTACGTTCAATTAATTTTTTTAGTAACTTTTTATCAAAAAAAAAAGAAAGTAATAATGACGGAAAAGAAATGGTGGAGGGGTGAACAATACAAAAAAGAAGAAAACCTTTGTCGTCTTGTGAAACTGTTACAACGTAAGCAAGCAGTCGGGACACGCGCCAGTCAGAATGGTAGAATTTGAAGCATTCTGTGCCATTTGCTTTTGCTTCCTCTTCACAACACACGGATTAGACAAGAGCCGGACGGCGCGGTGACGCGCCGTTACGGACTGTTGCTGATTTTACTATTTTTTATTTTTTTATTTTTCTTTTCCTGTGAAACTAAACCCTCCTCCTAATATAGAACAAATTTGTAAGCGTTTATTACGTCAATGAACCAAAAAAAAAAAATAATAATAATAGAGAGACGGAGAGGTTGTAGGTATAACTTATTTTTTATTAAAAAATATGATGTATATACAGTTAATAATATAAAATATATATACAATATAATATACATACATATATATATATATATATATATATACAAATTTTAATTTTAAAAATATTGTTTAAAATAAATTTGAGAGGTCTCTTCCATCTTTTTTTGACCTGTTTTTCTTGTGTGTCTTTTCCCAAAAAAAAAATTATTACATCAAATAACCATTAAGGTTAATTTTAATCAACGGCTGTGGGGAAAAGAGGTGGGAACAAGGACGTTACTTTCATGCCAAGCGAACCGCAAGTGGGCCCTACTTTGAGTATGAGGTCATGTTTTACCCGTCCGTTACTTTTACAGTCACCGACTCATACGTGTCGGTCTTACATTCCATTGGATCTCTCTGTTGCTTTGAACGCCGAACTCGGCCTTTGACCTTTCTGATTTGGATATATATATATATATATATTATGTAATAAAGATATTATATTACGTATTAAAAATTTTAATTTTTAATAATTAATTATATATCGTATAATTTTTTGTGATACGTCGTATAATTTCATTCTAATTCTTCTATTGTGTTTTATAATTTCTTATAATATTTCATATATAATAATTATGAAAGCTACCTATTTAGCTTTTTCTTTCTGATAATTTTGACTAGCTATCAATTTAGCAATTGCTGGCAATAATTAAATAAAATTGATTTATGCTTATTGTTCTTTAGAGTTAACGATAAAAAAAAATGTTCTTCAGAGTTTAATACCAAAATCGATCTAAAATTGATGAAGATGCCTTTATGCATATATATGATAATAATAATCTAACAATAATGTTTCAAGAATTATCATTATCATTTTTTAACTTCTTGTCATCATTGTCCGATCATCTTCAAATTCCTTAACACCAATTTGAAGCATATAAGAAATGCGAGCACATCACACCAACTTTTTAAGGTACTCACATATAATTAAGTTAAGTTCCTCATGCTTGATTTGAGCCTTTCTTCTTCTGGCATATGTAACCTGAACTGTTAGTCGTTTCACAACTTGAAAATTAATTGGATATGATATGGCACAATCAGTTACCATTTTTCCATTACCTATTAATTAAAGCTCATCTCCATCTCCCTCTCTCTCTCTCTCTCTCTCTCTCTCTCTCTGTCCACCTTATTATATATATACAGCAGGTATGTATATCTTGAGGTCACTTTTAATGTTAGAAATAGAACCATCAATTACTTGTTAACTTAATATCGCAAATATATACATATTGCCAATACAGCTTACAAGCTGGAAATAAAACCTGTGGGCATTCAAGACATTCTAAAAGCCCAATGGCTTTGTCTTGTGGAGAATGCTCATTTCTTTTGTATTGTGTATACAAAGTAGAAAGACTAGGTAGCTGAGTCATTATCAAGCTAAGACAGAGATAGAAAGAGAAATAGAGAGAGAGAGAGAGACAAAGTTGGCGTCTTTTGCCCTCTACGCAGCTTAAACCACGCAGTGGCAAATATAGACAGACCACAATGACACGTTTCAACTTCTAATATCTGCTTTTCATTTACACAAGCCAGATTCAGGTACATACAATACAAGTAATAAAAAGGCAAAAAATCGTGCACTACATAGAGATAGATACACATCCAGACAATTTGTAAATAAATAAACTATATATACAGAAAGAGAGAGAGAGGGAGAGAAAGAAAGAAACTTTTGGGAGGAGGAAAGAGAAAAGAGGGTGGATCAGAAATGAGATGAGAGAGCATGAAATTTGTTAGCTAAAAATCACGAGATCAGGAAGGAAGACAAATGAATAAAAGGGACAGTTGGGAATATATAAGCTAAGGCTTATCGCATGTTTGCTTCACGCAAGCAGCTAAATGTGGGGGGTTGGGGTTGGGGGGTGTGTGTGTGTGCGCTTTGCTTTGCTCTATCGCGTGGCTTTAAAGATTTCATCTTAGCGTTTTAAATCCCCCCACCACTCCCATTAAAAATACCAGACAAATACACAAAAACAAGAAAAAACAAACACACCCACCAAACCAAACCCTAGACCAACCCCCCCCTTCTTCTTCTCCTGCTTCAAGTACCCTTTATTTTTCCTCCTCACATCAAACCCTAATTATGTGACATATATATTTTGGCTTTTTGTGCAATAATTAATTAAAAAAAAAAAAAGGAAGGGGGGCATGAGTGCAACAGTATGTGCTTCCTCAAGCGGTGGAGGTGGTGGTGGTGGTGGGAGCGGTGGGAGCAGTAGCGGCGGTGGTGGTGTAGGTGGCGGGGGGCCATGTGGTGCTTGCAAGTTCTTGAGGAGGAAGTGTGTGGCAGGGTGCATATTTGCCCCTTATTTCGACTCAGAGCAAGGGGCGGCCCATTTTGCGGCGGTGCACAAGGTTTTTGGCGCAAGTAATGTTTCCAAGCTTCTGTTACATATTCCCGTTCACAAGCGGCCTGATGCAGTGGTCACAGTTTGTTACGAGGCTCAGGCTCGTCTCAGAGATCCAGTCTATGGCTGCGTAGCTCACATCTTTTCCCTTCAGCAGCAGGTAACTATATGTTTACCCCTTTCTTATTCAAGATTGTCACCTTTAATTTTACTGAAAGTGGACATATAAGTTGGACTTTCTTCAGTATTTGTTTCTTTCTGGTATTGTCTTTTGGTTATACTCAATGCCATTATTTAGTCCGTCCATGAAAATTTTGTTTGTTTTTCATTTTCCCCCTTTTTTTTTTTTTTTTTGCCCTTTATTAATTTCTCAATAACCCTTTTACCATTAGTTCAATCGCTACATTGGCTCTTCTTTGATCGGATTAAATTTTTTCTCTTGTCAAATTAGGGATAAAATAAAGTATATATTAATTTGGTCCATTAATAAATCGTTGCAAGAAGGTTAGATGTGAGACTACACTGATGTAAACAAGGATGAGGGCTGTTTGTTTCAATTGTTAGACAATCATATATAAATTGTTGTCCAACATCTGTCTGTCAATTATTCTTACTAAAACATCATCTAATGAAACTATCAACAATTTTTGAGTGTTAAAAAATAATACTTATGAGCTTCTAATTACAAGTTGTTAGCTGTCAATTTTTATCTACAACCAAACAAGTCCTAACGTTGTCTTTGCACTGGGGATGGGGTGCATATAAATAACTGCTTTACTAAGTGGGAAAGCAGTTTCTGACTCTTTGTTTTTTTTGTGCTACAATACAATGCTTTGGTTGGTATTTTGTGCTTTACTGAAATCAAGGAATTATATTCATTACCGGCGGTTACGTGAATGGTATAGACAACGGTTTGTGAACCTTTTTCTGTGAAAATCGCAAGTTTTTGCAGTTATTAAGGAGATGGTCGGCTTTCTTGTTCTTGGAAGCAATGCCTGCGGCCAGGGGCAAGTAAAGTATAGTCAGCTTGATTAATTTTCAATTAGAAGAAAAAGCCATATTGGGGCAATTATGTCAAATCACATGATATAAAGTAATTAAACTCGTTGCTTCCATAAATTTACGACACAAAATAGTTATTATTTGTAGCTTTCTAATTTCTTTTTCTTGATGATGATCACAACATTGGGGGTTCGGGATGTTCCTTCGCTTAAAAATAAGTTTTTGATTGCGTATATTTACTTTGCGCCTATCTTAATTGAATGTTACATATTTACCAAATGATTTATCGCTGAAGTGTTCTAGTGGTAATTAGATAGCTACGGAAGCGGTCTAATGGTAAGAAAATTGTCCTTTATGACTGTTTTTTTTTTCCTAGTCACATTGAATCCTTTGTTTTCACTCCTGCTAGATGTAACATGTATCGTACCCATGGATTTTTCTTTTAATAATTGATGGCTATTAATCAATTGTCCTTAAACACTTAATACTAATGGCCATTGGCAATTGTGTCCATTAAACTATTCCCACGATCCATGTTAACTGAATCATTTGCATATGTATGCCTAAATGGGTTTATGTACGGCCAAAATATGTACTCTCTTCTCCACAAGACAGTGCGGAACGAACATTAACAATGCACCACTTTCAACAGCCAAACTCCGTCTTAGCTCGCACTTCTATGGCAATAATTTTGAGGAACGATATGTTCAAAAATCAACACAATCTAATATTCCTTAGTCAAAACAAAGCTTCATTTGTTCGCAACACCATGTTCTGAGGCACACATTTCGATCATCTTTTTAATACTATCATAGACAAGTAGTCTAAAAAACTTGCCCTTGATAGTCAGTTTAATTCAAAGATTATTTTGGATGGCTTTGTCATGAAAGTAGTCGAAATGTTTGTCTTTGCATTTACATTGTGATCCAGGGTACGTAACGTAGTTTCTATTAGCTAATTCATTAGGAATTGTTTAAATATATACTTTCTTTTTTCTTTTTTCTTTTTTTTTTGGTTAAATGTCAATGCAGGTGGTGAATTTACAAGCAGAGCTTTCATACTTGCAAGCCCATCTGGCAACACTAGAAATTCCATCACCACCGCCGCCTCCTCCACCGGCAGCACCGACACTGCTGAGTCCACATATTCTCTCAGTAGCTGACCTCCCACAAGCCTCGTCCATGCCTGCTAGACACGATTTATCGTCGCTCTTCGATCCAATGGTGCAACCGGCCGCCTCATGGGCCATGCACCAGCGACAATTGGACCCACATCAATTTGGAGGCATTAGCAGTTCAATGGCAACTGGTAGTGGCGGTGATCTTCAAGCATTGGCACGAGAACTCCTACAAAGACATGGATCATCGCTGCCATCTAGCGATGATTTGTCATCACCATCTATCTCCAAGTGAGATTGACCTACGAATACATTCTGTGGGAAAAAACATTTGTGCTAATTTGGATACTAGCCAGAGAGCTTAAGTATCTTCATCTTATTAGCTATCACAATGGGAAAGTAGTTAGACATGCCATTGTTGTTTTAATTTTTCCCATTTTTTCTTATGTTCCTTATTTACGATTCATTTTGTCTTGATGCAAGTGAAATTCAATATTGGATGGATGGGTTAGATGAAAACGAGGGCCAAGGGAGGCCTTGCTCCCAACTGTCTTTGGAGTCTAAAACTTTAAATTGAAAATTAGGCACTCCAGACTTGATATTTCAATAATTACTTGATTCCATAATAGATTATTAGATCCATCAGGGACACTTCAACTTATAAGGACTTAAATTTTACTGTTAAGATTTTTAATTTTGAGAAAAAGTACGAGATTCTTAAGAAGAATTATCATATTTTTTAGTTCATGATTTAATAAATTTTAATGAACATAAAAAAATTTATTAGATATTTTTAGTCCCAATTAAAAGATGCGGGATGCGGCAACCATAATAGTATAATACTTATTTATCGTCATTTGTAGCCGCAAAAAATGAAATCTTTTAGCAAACCGTTTTTGGGCATTGTGTCACTAATCATAATAAGACAAGAGGGCAATAGTATTGATAGGGAAAAATCGTGTATTTTTCTTTTTTCAATTTCGTTATAGCAACGAGCTCATCTTTTGATGCATTTTTTTTTACCTGACATTAGAAGTAGGCGTTGTTTTGGCTAGCATTTTGTACTAAAAAAGAAAAGATTTATCTAATAAAAAAAAAATTAAATGACTCACTGTTATTGAAATACATCATATATATAATAATAATATAAATTATTAAATTATTAAATTTGAAAAAAAAAATTAATATTTATACATTTTTTAAATAGATTACATATCTACTTATACTCCCTTTAAAATAAATTACGTAGTGATGCTTGATCTATTATTTCATATATACTGTTGCATCCCAATTTATCGAAGAGTCATGTTAGGAGGATATAAAAAATAGTTATAAAATATTTGTAAGAATGAGTATAACTTCTAAAAAAATAATAAAAATTTTATTTTTTTAAAATTAAATTTTAAATATACTTAGTGTTATTTTAAATTTATTTGTTATTACCCTAAACTTTGATTTAAAAAATAAATTCAAAAAAATTATTTTTTTCTAAAAAAAATTTCTATTACTTATAATTATTTTATGATTATTTTTTATATTCTCTTAATTTTTCTCTTAATCGAAAGAGGGGGGACACTTTTGTTTATTCCTAGGGGTCTATCAGACAAATAAGTTTAAAATATCGTTTTAAGGTCCAGTTAAGCCGTGGAGGAGGACCATGAGGTAAATCATTCATATATAACATAAGACAACTCGTTTGAGAAAATGTTTAATATATGAGTTTAAATTTGAATCGACACTCAAAAGACTTTCGCCAATCCAGTTCATTAAAATTCTAGACGGGTGGCCAGAGGATTTTTGGGCTCTAATCGCTCAGGTACACGGAGGCCTTGTCATAGGTCGGGTCGGGGATGTAAAACCGCCAAGGAGGCAGACCATAAATCGTCCATGGGCTTCAAAATTATCCAAAATTATTCCTTTCACGAATTCCTCCCAGTACTGAATACTACCATCTCCAATTTTTAATAGAGTCTGGGGCATGCAGACTGTAGTTATTTAAAAAAAATTAAAAATTTAGGGCGTGTTTGTTGTGTAATGGAAAGGTGAGGAGAGAAAAAAAAGTATAATTATTACTGTATACTTTTCTTTCTTATATTTCTTTTTTCTCACTTTCTACACCATTCGAAATAATTTTATTTTCTCTCCCTTTTTTCTCTCACAAATTACTATTTATTTTTTCTTTCACCGTACTTTCTTTCTCTTCATTTTTTTATCACTTCAAATAACTTTATTTTCTCTTCACTTTTTCTCTCAGAAATTACTGTTTACTTTTTCTTTCACCATATTTTTATTCTCTTCACTTTCTCCACTGCTCCAAACAATTTTATTTTCTCTTTATTTTCTTTTCTTTTCTCCTCCTTTCCTCACCATTTCATTCACTCCAAACACACCGTTAACTTACCGAATTAAACTAAAATTTTTATTAACCAAGCCATAAAACCGGTTAATCGAATTGATATAATAATTTTTTCTAGTCGGTTACATGTTTTAGTTAGTGCAAAGTAAAAAGAGAGAAATCACCAATTATAATCTTTTTACAATAAATTTTTTGAACACAAAACGGAAAATAGACTGCCAAAAAGAAGAGAGGAGACTAGACAAAAGCCATAAGCCACACCAAAAGCAATATGCTATGCTACAAGTTTTGTTTGCGAGAACAATAATATTGTATACAATACTTAAAAGTATTTTATTATATATTAATTTATTTGATAAAATTATAAATAATTTATTAATTAATAAAAAATATAATTTTTAATGAAACTCTTTATGTGTTAAGAGACGTAACTCTTGACAACTTCTTGATAACAAAAACGTTATAAGGATGGGGGAAGAAGCCATGGCACGGACGCAGAGGAGAGAGAAAGAGAGAGAGGAGGGAGGGCAGGAATCACCTTTTTTTTTTTCTAAAATAATTAATGTGTATAAAGAATAAAGTCAGTGTATAACAGATGTAAAAATATACAATTTTTAAGATTATATGCAACAATCTCAAACTCATCTCTATTATATAACATGTATAAAAGTTAAAGTTAATATGTAATAAATTCAAAGTTAATATAAAAGGTAAAAAAAAAAAAAGATATCCTTGTAGAAAACACCACTAATAACTTTATAAATAAGATTCTAATCCTCTTAGTGCCTCTAGAATTTGACCAATCAATTCAACGTTTAAACATAATAATTACAGTAATAACAATGTCTTCTTTCCATCCTTAGAAAAAGGAGTCACAAAAAGAAATTATACTCTATTAATTTTTGCATCAAAGATTTTTTAATTTTTATATGAATTAAGATATGTTCCTTTTTTAATTATGAATGGAAAACATAAAATTTAAAAAATCATCATTGAAATACTTTTATATCTAATTGTTTATGCATACATATAATTATAATTATGTCTTAGATTATGACCATCACTATTACTAAAGCACAGACATGCCTGACGTTAGCGGTATGCATTGTCCAACACATGTCAAATACACATACATACACTATCTGCGATTGACACGTAGAACATATTCGTTTAAAAAAAATTAAAAACAAAATCAGACACACATGCTAGACATTGTGTCAAATATGAGAATACTATGTATTTGACACACTTAGTACACGTTCGGCATATTTTTGTAATTTTAACTTGAAAAATTATGTCAAAAAAAATTTTTGAAAAATTAAAATAGAAATATTTTTTTAAGCATGCAACTATAAAAATATAATAGATGCATTATGATTTGGATTTATAAACCATAAAAGAGTGTTGAATTTATTAAAAAAATAGATAAAACGTCAAATATTATTAAATTAACTGTATATCTTTTATATATTTTATTAAATGTATTTACATAATATTTTTCTAATTAAAAACATAATAAAACATGCAATTGTGAGACTGATCGGACTCCAGCGGGGACCACGCTTATGTGGTGGAGTCTCTAGCGTCCGGTGAGACTGTTTGTGGAGGAGGAAAGACAAACAAACCGTGAATGGTGGCTGCCCAGCGATGAACGGATACAACTTTGGTGGCATAACATCCATTTGATTTTAGCCTTTCTACGACGCTAAAGTCGTCGCGTCGCATGGAGAATAGAATTAGCAAGGTCCGTAGCTGGCGACTTCGGAAAGGCAGCTGTCTCCTGCAAAGATCACCGTAGCAGCATGTGACACTATTAATCAGTATAATTAAAAATAGCAAATACTTATTATTTGAATAAATTGAAAACATTGATGGGTAGAAGTTGGTGAACATACTGTATTTATACGTAATTAATTTGTGCAATTGTAAATATTTTTTTTTATAACTGTAACGATAAAAAGTGATGTAAAAAATTATTACTATTTTTTATTTCACATTTTTTAGTTACAAATACATAAAAAAATACTCACGATTACACAAATCAAGCACCTGTGAATACAATCTCCCTTCCAGCGTTTGCTTGTATAACAGTACCCTTAAATAACTCGGAAAGTGGATATTCATTAATCAATTTTGTTCCTAAATATTTGGGAGTGCAGGAGATCTTTTTTTTGGAATGAAGTGCTAAAATAAAATTAGAACCTTCGGTGGATTACTTTTAGTGGACGATTACTTGGACACAAGAGGTCATTGACATTTTTTCTATTGCAATCGCAACTCCAAATTTATTTTCTCTTTCAAAATCTTTTCTTTCAATTTCATTGAATGGTTCTTTAAAAAAAAAAAATTCATTGAATAGTGCAGTGGTTGATAAGATTCCCTTAATTTGGCGGTCATTATTAATTATATATCCAATATTTGATATCTCACTTATTTAGTAGGGATAATTTATAAAGTACTGTCAGGGGTAATCTTCCTTCATTGGTAAATTAGGCTCTTTTAATTGATGAGTCAATTACAATTCAAAAGTTTTTAGTTTATTGGAAACTGATCTCCTCGGAAATGGCATAATTAGGCATTTACTTTTCTTCTATCGCCCTCAATTTTTTTTTTTTTAAATACACAGTACAAATTCATCTAATGCCTCCAGATTTGCCAATAATTGCTGACGATAGAAAACAACTAAAAAGTGCTGGTGATGGCACCAATTGTTGAAGGACAAAATTATAGTGAAACAACAGCCAGTGACTATGTTGATCGGCTTTGATTATACTATTTTTGGATGAGAAGATTTCACAACTTTTATTTTTTTATGACAAAAATATAAAAGAAAAAGAAACAACTGAAATGAAACAACTAGTTAATAACTGCGTAACTATGCCTTCTTTTGAGATTGTCAGTCTGTCACTCTAAGTTGATTTGCATGTAGAAGATTTCTAATACCTATTGAGAGTATGGTTGTTAGAACCGTTTTGGACCGGTCAGTCCGACCGGTTCAACTGGTGACCGGTCAAAGGTTCGGCCCGGTTCATGCTATTTTTTGGAGAAGAACCGGACTGGTAAAAATTAGACCGGTTAAACCGGTTCAAAATAAACTAAATATGTATAAATTATAATTTGACTTTAATGTTTATTTAAACTATAATTTAATCTTTAACTTTAATTAAAATTTTTAATTTAATTCTAAATTCAATCAAAATTTTTAATTTAGTTCTTAAAATTAAACAAATTAATATTTAATCGTTATTTATAAATATTATTCTTTTGATTACTTTATATATATATATATTATATATATATATATCTATATATATATATATATTAAATACCGGTTTAACTGGTTCAACTAATTAAAATTTGGCCCACTAATATTTTTAATTCAATAATCACTTCAGTTCTGACAACTTTTGGTGGGGAGGTCCCCCAAATTTGAAAGAAAGAGGAGCAGGACACTTCAAAGTTAGTAATAAAATATACACAAATTACTTTTCCAGAGGGATTCAACTTACTTTGTTTGTAAGAAACAATTAGCAGAAATTTGAAATGACACGATAAACATGTAGAGGTAAAACTCTTACTGTAAAATCAAACTCTTTTTGCTGAATCCTGTTTAATACTTTGACTACAAGATTATTTTTTTTGGTGCAGTTTGACTACAAGATTATGCTTGACACTGATTTTATGAAAACTTTGGGAAACAATTTTCGAAATCTTTCAAATGGAAAGTGTGGTGGTAAAGTCAATGCAGTTATTGACCGTCGAATGGAAAGAGTCGTTCATATAAGAACGCGAAGGTGAGACTGGGGAGGTGTAAGTGCAGCAGCCACCTGCCGTTTATAGTTTAATTCTCTTTTTTTTAAAAAAAAAAAAAGATTGTGTTCATCAAATTTTGATTAAACGAAGTATTGAGAGTCCACTAATTGGACAATATAAAAAGACAAATATTCCACTTTCGATACAAAACATCTTCGTAATAGCAATAGTTTTTGCTTTCATTTTGTCGTCTATCTACATTTTTAATTTTTTTTTAGGAAACTACGTCTTTCATATTTACTTGTATGTCAATGTGAAAAAAAATGTAAAATCTCATATCGACTAAATGACATTGTTTGACTTAAAACGTGCATAAGCCTCTTCAGTGTTAAATGCTAGTTCAATCTAGCAATATAAGTGAAGTGGATTTGTTTAAAATTGCATATCAAATATAATAACTCAACTTCACTAATAACGTCTATAAGTTTCATCACTTAATGTGTATTTGATTAGTATACTTCCAAACTAAAATTAAAAAAAAAAAACAATTAAAAAAAAAAACAGAGAATTGGTCATCGAGACTGTTTAACCGAATATTTTGCTCAACCGTAGGCCTTGGACTGTCCTATAATGTGATCATGATCTATTCGTTTCTCACGTCAAAACAGGTTGCAGTTTTCCTTTTTTATTTTTTTTGCTGAAACGTAGTCGTTCCATTAATGTGCAGTAACTTTGTATATAGCGCCGACTCATATGTATTAAAAGTACCTACATAAAGCAACAGAGCTAATCAACATCAATAGTTTACAAATTACGTAGTCAAACTAACCATTAACAAAAAGACACGAAACTCGAGGCAAACAACTGAACTATAAGTAGACTTACCTAACCTTATAATATTAACTAGATCTAATCCAACTAGAGACAACTATATGCAATAGTATGTACCGCACTTCAACAGACTCATAACAAAAATTAAGACTGTTTATAAACCACCAAATCCGCCAAAAACTGTTCAAGCCGTACCAATCTTACGCGCAATTGCCAAAATTGTAAAAGAAAAAAATTATCCACAATTTTTAATTTTTCAAAACCACTACAGGCGGATTGATGACAGTTTTATAATTTTAAAAATTACAGTTAACTGACTTAATTCGCCTATATATATATATATATATATATACACACATACGCACACTAAAAAAGATGATTTCTCTTGGAAACATAAGTGGTACTATTAAAATTGTGATACTTGTTGTTCTCTTGATCTTATATGTTATGGAATTCGTTTATGTTACCATGGTTTAGCATTTGGCAAGCGTTATTTCTATTTTAAAAGAAAATTATGGAAGTGAGGCCATGATTAAGAGCAAGAACTTGATAAAGAGTAAGATTGGAGTGGCAATTTCTGTTTTCATTATAGTTGGAATTTATTTAATCGCAGATCCAGTCTTGTATGAGAGTTTTGTGTTGTTTGGCTGACAAAGATCTTAGTCTGGGAATTAAAATTGGAATCTCTACTTCTTTCTACAAAGTCATTCTATTTAACCTTGTCCTCCAAGCAGAGGTCTATTTTGTGTGCAAATAATGTCATCATCACTATATTGACAAATCCTCCTTAGCAGGTCATTTTTGAGAACTTGATTCTGTGATTCTGTGTAATATAAGTTGGTTTAAAGAAAATTAAGAAAATTTGAATGAATATCTAATTGAATTTTTGAATTTTTGATTGAATATCTAATTGAGCATTTAAATTTCACTTTATATGGACATTTCAAAAAAAAAAATTTGAAAGGGTAACTATAAAATTAAGAAAATTGTCTAAACTAACATGTCATTTTGCGAATTAGTTTGGACGATTTAATCAGTTGGCAGATTAGTTACGATCTGAAATTTTTTAAATTGTCACTATAACAGTTTGGTTATAATTTTTTCTTATAAACCGACGCAATTCAAACTACGAACGCCCTAACAGAAAACATACTGATATTATTCATAATGATTTTTTAATCGGCCAAACTACAAACATAAGGACACATACAAACATCACACATTACCCGAAACAAAACAGAACTGATGGCCTTTCTAATAATTCTAGCAATAGCAGCGAGCGATGGCGAAGCTGCCGACGGCAACATGGCCGATGGCGGCTGAAAGGTGGTCGACAACTGAGAGAAAGTGGGCGGCAATGGCTATTGCTCTGACGAAAGAAGCATCATTGAATGAGGCACCATTCTGATCTCCGGAGGTGTGAGATTTGGCCCCGGCAGCTGATAAGACGGCCCCACCACTGAAGGCAGTTTTAGAGATTGATGTGCCAACAACTGATATAGTGGTTCCGGCAACGGCACATGCGGCCAAGATGGCGGCGCCGGAAAAGACGATGAACAAGGAAAAAATACACCAAAAAACATAGATATGGAACTGAACAGGGTTAGGGTGACTTTATTGCGACTTGATCTAAGTGGAGAACACCCCAAAAAGCCCCATGACAGTAGGTTGAGGGTCTAATGGAGGAGATGGGCAAAAGGAACAGGAAGCTGAGACTAAGAGAGTTAAGAGAGTTAAGAGGTTTAAGGGGTTTTAAGGTTTTTAGACTGTAGTTTTCCTCTTAACGGTAAGCTACCGTAATATAAATATCAAGTAAATTAAGTTGCTACGCAGAAGGGTATAGGAAACAATTTGGCATCCAATAAAATGAACAGATTTGATTCCAAATTTCCAGTCAACAATCTAGTTGGAAAAAGGTCGTTGACATTATGGTACCAATAGCACTAATTCAAGTTTGAAAGAAGCCGCATTAGGTGGTGATGGGGACGACGCACCTTGATCCAAAAGAGTGTGGGTACATGGATGGAGGTTTTGTCTCGGTCTATGGCCACAATTAACGTCACATAGACTAATAATTATTTTTTTAAAATTTTAAATTTTCTCTAAAATTGATTAGATATATAACAAGATCTATTAAATATATAATAAAATCAATAGAATTATATTATAACTTACATCTTATTACAATAAATTTATTGTAAATTTAATTAAATTTATTACATATTCACTCAATTTAAAAAAAAAAAATTCATAAGGTCTCATTCTTGGACCAAGAAAGTCTTGGCATCAAACCCAAGAACCTTTGAAAGTAGCGGATACATTGACCCCCTCTCCTCTCCCCATTAGTATGTTCGCACTTCACAATAACTAGTCGCGTGCTGACTTGGGTCAACTACTTTTGTTTCTTTTTAAAAAAACATACCACATATCCATGTACTTTCAAAAAAGAAAAAAATTTCAGAAACGAAGAGATTGCGATCACATGGGAAACCTGCGATGTCAGGCTGTTTAGTCCTTAAAGTACTCTCAAAGCTCTCACAGATTTTGATTAAATAACTCAATAAATGAAAGCTTTGATTTGGCCCTCTTCCATGAACGACAGTAAATGGTTGCAACAAACTCCAAGGTACTTTGAGTGAAAAGCGGCTTCCAAGAGAGCGAGAACATGCAATCTTATGCTAGATTCAAAAAGATGGGTGCTTTTTCACATGGAAGCAATGGTGTCTTTTCTTCATGTGGTCCATACTCATTGTGCGATTGCTTTGCTAAAATAATTGTTTTATTTAGACAGCATAATGGGCTCTGATGTGTTTGGTGAATAGAGAGTTGAATTGGATATGCACTAGTGCATTAGCAGTTGCATTGGCGCAAATACCGCTACAAATTGTTCTGCTTTTGCTCTCATTTTCTTTGTAAGGGGAAGGCTATGTCTTTCTTGCATGCTTTCTTTTTCATTTTCACCTAATTCGACGAATTATGTTGTCGACAACGCTTACCTCCCAGTCTCCCGCGACCTCGACATTGATCCATCAAACTTGGTTACATTAGACAACTAGGAATTGGCACTAATCACGTCAAAAAGTTATCTAACCTAAAAGTTAACTGTCTAGTGAGATTTAAATATGTTTATATATTAGACTCTTATATTTATTCGGAAACAAAAAAGGTACATGGTCAAACGTTTGATCAAAACGTTGGATCAAACGTCTATACATAAATAAGAATTTTTTGTTTTTAAATTAAGGTTTAAGAGTAACATTAAATACGTTGAGAGTAATATTAAGTATATTTAAAATTTAATTTTTTTAACGAAAAAAAGGAGTATGCAAACGTATGGTTATATAATAAAACTCATCTAGAAAATAGAATTAATGAGAGTCAATTAGAAGTTCTTTTAGATTCAATATGATTGTACGTTCAATTTGTAATTATCGTTAAGCTATATCTGCCATGTGTGGTGAACTAAGACATGAAAAAAATAAAAGACGAAGGAATTGCAATTACAATGGCTCCCATAAATGTCAATGTTTGATAAGGAAATCCGGGATTTGCAGTACCTTTAGGGGTCAGGTAAGTGGCGGAGGCAGGCGTTGCCTGCTTATAAGAAAAAGGTAGACGCTGCCCTTAGGGGATAATTAAATAGTTAAAATTTAATATTTTTATTATAAAAATTTTAAATTTAAATTTTAAAATAAAATGGGAAGAATGGATGAGAAGGGAGAATTATATTTATAATATAATTTATAATTTAACAGACTTCTTAATAAATAAGAAAAAAAAAAAGAAAAGAAAAAGGTGGAAGCTTTAGATTGTATTGTACCCCATGAGAGGCATTATCAAGTTCTGTCATAGTTTTAAAAATCGGACCAGACCGGTCGGTGGGACTGAAAAATCGATGAACCGGAGGTCGGACCGGTCTGATTTTCTGATAAAATCGGAATAGTAAATGAACTGCCCGAAAATTGGTGAACCGGCCGGTCGAACCAAAAAATCGGTGAACCGGCCGGTCGGACTGAAAAACTGGTAACTCCAAAACCGATAAACTGGCTGGTCGGACCGGTGAACCGGTAACCAGGTTACATGCATTAAAACGATGTCGTTTTATTTATTTATTTTGATTAAAAATGAGAATAAATAACACTTATTTATATTAATGAAAAATGTAATATTTTTAAATTATATATTGACTTTATGATATTTATTTTTAAATATGAATATTCAATTAATAGTTTTATAATATTTTATTTTTGATACTTATACTTTATTGATTTATTTAATTAAAAAATTATCATAAATATCTTATATTTTAATTTTATTTTAAGTTTAAGTAAACTCATATTCTATTTTTTATGATTATACTCATTATTTGTTATTAAAAAATAAAAAATTATAAGTATTAATAATTATTTTATCAAATCAGAATTGACCCGTCGGTTTAACCGTTAATTTTTTAATTGAACTGTTAAATCACTAATTCAATTTTCTCACCGATTCAATAACCGGTTTAATTTTTAAAATTATGAGTTCTATACTCACCTGAGAAAGGGACTTGTCAGCGTAAAATCCCCGGCTCACACGTATTTCAAGTTTTCAACGTGTTACCGCTTTTTTCTTTACTTGTTTTCGTGTTTAAAGGCCAAGAGGATTTGACCGAAAAATGGGCGCAAGAGGATCCTCTTCTTCTTTTTGCATATTTTTCGTATTCCAACAACTAACTCATTTATTCATCTAAAAAAATAAAAATAGAAAAAAACACTACAGTTATGGTATTTAATTTATAAACTTAACTATATTAACACATTTAGTAATATATGTGTGACATACTTAGTATATTTAATAATATATAATTATTTATCTATTTTTTATTTTTTAAATTTAATATATCTTTTACAATCAAACTGTCTAAATCATCGTATAACTACATATAAGAACCAAATAGCATAAATGGGAATAAGATGTAAAAAGATACATGTCACAAAAACTAAATTACCCGGATTAATTTACAAGGGGGTGCTTGGGTGGCAATAAGTTTTAGACCCATATTCATTAGCCGGGATATGCATTAAAAAAGTTCTAAACCTTTAGATTTTTTTTCATTTAAGTCATAAACCTTTTTGAGATTTCATTTCAATCCTAAACCTTTTGATTTTGCTCCAAATCAGTCCTTCCGTTAGTCAAACCGTTAAAAATTATTGTTCACTAACGGAAATTTTTTTAAAAAGGTAAAATACACTATTTAAATATTTTTTTTGTTATTAAATGTTTGTATTTTACTCTCAAATAGTAACATGTAAGTTGAGATTTTAGATTTTAGATTTTTTATTTTATTTTTCTTAAGATTATATAAAGTATTTCTATTAACTGATGAATTGAAATAGAGTATTTTACCTTTTTTAAAAGATTTTCGTTAGTGAACAGTAATTTTTAACGGTTTGACTAACGGAAGGACTGATTTGGAGTAAAATTAAAAGGTTTAGGATTGAAATAAAATCTCAAAAAGGTTTAAAACTTAAATGAAAAAAAATTTAAAGGTTTAGGACTTTTTTTATACATATCCCTTCATTAGCCACATATTTGGGCCAAATAGATATAATAAAATGTAACTAATTATTAATTTAGTATAATTATATCTATAAAATTTAAATAATAAAATTAAAATTTAAAATTAAATGAGAGTTATATTAGAATTTAAAAATATATATCACATATTATATGTATTAAAAAATAAAAAAAAAATTTAACTTAAAAAATTATTTTTTGAGAAAAAAATTTTAAATTAATTATCGATTATATTTTATTAAATACAAGTTACACTTTATTATTAGTAAAGGACGACACGTGCGGCACACGACTTTTTTTCTTAAATCTAGCAAAATGTCTAATTAAATCTCACTTAATGTGAGAAATTAAAGGGTGGTCGCTTGGACAGTTGGACTAATCCCAGTGGTTGTGGCAAAAAGTTCTTGACGCACATGAATGAACAGTTTTTACCGTTTGCCGTTTGCGCTTTGCAACTATAATAATGCCATAAATTTATGTGGGCAAATACACCGATAGTTAACATTTTTTTGGCTAATTTATTTATTTATTTATTTATTTTGAGCAAGAAAAGAACATAAAGCAACAGCATGTACGTGTGAGTCGTGTTTAGAAATTACTCGTTAACGTCATTAATTAATTTTTTCATAAGGAGAATCGGTCACTTGAGTATTATTAGACTTACTTCTTAAATCGATCACGATATTAATAAGTCTGAAACCTGAACACTCGAGTATTATTAGACTCACTCTTTAAACCAATTACGATATTAATAAATTTAAAATTTTAACTACGTGTACAATCAAACTAATAGTCAAATGAAGAATATTGCCTCTATTGTGTAGGTTGTGACTTGAATCTAAATCAAACGTAAAGAAAGTATCTTAAATTACCATCAGACTACTATTTTAAATAATGTGAATTTATTGTATACAACAGCTGATAAAGTTCTTATATTTCTGAGGACAAAGTGGGCAGTGGACAAGTGATATTTGTTAAGGATAAACGTTAATGTCGCTACTGTTGGTGGCCCGATTATTTTCCCTAATGCAACCGTATTTGTAATTTGCGTAATAATAATAACAAGATATGGAACAAAAAAATTATGTTTTTTTCTCCTATTTTTTATTACGTATTTAGTAAATATAGTTATACAAAATTTCATACTTATTATATTACAGACAAATTTTCGAGTTGATTAATCTTATCATGTAAAAATATTTAATGATTTATTTTTTTAATTCTTAAATTTAATATACTTTTTATAATTTAATAATTTAAATTATTATATATCTATAATATTCTTATAATTATATCTCTAAATTTATAATATATATATGTATTCGGTAAAAATAGCAGAATGAGAAAAGGGGGCACATTCAAGGCAGCGCCGGACACAGTCCATCTCCATCAAACGGGGTTTGATTGTGATTGCAGCGGAGACTGCTAAGACTGCTGGGTTGATGGTGAAGGTGATGGTTAGTATTAGACTGCAATTCTTTGCAGTTATGTTTTGGTAGTGGTACCCCTTCGGGAGAGTAGTGCAGACTAATGAGGCTGTTGGATACAGCTCTTGTTCTGGCTCTTTTCTTTTCCCTCTATCTCTGTCTCCAAGTTTTCGCTCTTGGAAGCACAATTAAACAGCTGGCTGGTAGCCTTCCCCAATCGATCCCATTCCCGTAATTTCATTGGCATATATTAATGCCGCTCGTGCTACTGTTCTCTTCCCTTCAAATTGTCAGTCAGCTATTGTGTCAGCACCCAGGCTTCTCTTTCTTCTCTTTTATTGAAGCCCATACGTCTTGGCTTGTGATTCGTCAACATAAAGCACCTTGAACGATGCAGTCAAAAGATCAACAGAAATATTATTTGAGCTACGTAGCCGTGGGTATACAATAAATATTTAGATTATAAAAAAGTATATTTTAATTTAAAAAATAAATAAATTATTAAATATTATTATATATATATATATATATTTTTTTTTTATTAAATATATCTTAATGGTTTTACTCACATACCGAACTACTGCTATTTAGAACTTGTGGACATGCATTTTTGTATTTGCTTCCCATTAGGCGCCCGTTCCCCCTTGTTATGCCCTCATCCTCTTGTAAGTAACCTTGTGCAAGGTGTTTGGAGTTTAGTTAATTAAATTGAACGATTATAATTATTTTTAAATTTAAATTTTAAGTTGTATAAAATTGAAAATTATTTTTAAATTAAAAATTTGGTTAACTAAAAATTTTCATTCGGTTTTAATTAACTGAATTTAAAAACAAAAAAATTTTAAATTATAATATAAATGTAAAAAAAATATTTTTAATATGTATTGTCTAAAAAATTATAACTAGCATTATATATAAAAAAAATAAATAAATAATTATTTGAAATATAATAATATTCGATTGACATTTATTTCTTAACAATTGTTGTATTAGTAATATTTTTTTTATTATTAGAAATATATATATATATATATATATATATATATATATATTAACATTTCAGTATGGTTCAGTTAATTACTGTTTTTTAATATTAAAAATTAAAATTAAATTGAAAATTTTAATTTTTATTCAGTTCAATTATATAATTAGTTAATTAATTAAAAATTCGATTCAGTTTGACTCGATTTTTTCAATTAATTGAAATTTTTGATTTTTTAAAACAACCGAAACCTTGTGCCCATTACCCCCTATCGAGCCATTGCCATTGGCTTATTAGAAATCCCCGAATATGCCAGAATTTGTCTTGGCACTAGGAGGAAATTAAAAAGTCTTTCGAAAGCAGACCCCGTTGCCACCAAGAGCACGTTACTAAACATGTATGCAAATGGCAAGTCAATCAATAAGGGCACATAGTCTATGAAAAATGTCAAATAAAATTAACTAATTTATTAAAAGGAAACAAATATGTTCAGGAGACAAAGAAATCAACATGTATACAGATATAGATTCTCGAATATATAATTAAAATTGTTTGCTACAATTGTTTCATCTTTTCAATATAATAATGTATAGTTATCATTAAACAAGGTGAGTTCACACATGTGACTTTTAGCAATGTCTAGAGTCGGAGACTTTGATGGTTATAAAGATTTTAAGAGACTAAATTCTGCAATTAGTGAGCTTAAGACCCCCGTTGATGTTCTTATCAATTTTAAATTCATATCATTCCTTTTAAAGATTAAATTTATTGATCAAATTGTCCATCTAATTGCGATTATTATTAATATAGGTATATATATATATAGAAAATAAACATAACTATGAATATTTGAAAAAAAAAATTATCAAATATAAGATGTAGCACGAACAAAGAAAAACAAGTTAATCTTAGTTAGAAATATATGCTTTAACCTAAGAATGGGGAATGATTGGTGCAATTTGATTTTGACTTCACTACAGTTTAATTTTAATTTTAAATAATAATAAAATAATTACACAACTTATTTAATTAAATTTAATAATTTATCTAATAATTTTTTTTTCAAATTCTAATCATTCAACACCCCCACATCAATAATTTTAAATGCTATAATTGAGGTCAAACCTCTTCAATTCTGAGCTGAGCCAAGGCCAAATACATACAAACCCAATTTAACTGGGCTTATTTGCAACTGATGTTAATTATTTTTTTATTATTTTATTATTTCGTAAATATCACTATTTTATCATTATCTAAATAATATTATTTAATCTTTTCCTATGATTTTCTTCTCTTCTTTTGCAGTTTAATTAAGGGGATATGTCAAAAAGAAAAAAAAATGAAGGGAACACGAAATTCTCATTGGATTTTCCCTCCCCATCTGAAATACAATCTAATTCACTTTTGATCTGATTGGTGCGTCGGCGGAAACGAGAGAATGGAATTTTGGCAAAATCTAGGCGATAAGGAGGAAGCAACCGGGAAGAGACACGTCCGATGATGGGAGAAAAATAAAACAGTGGACCCCATAAACAGCATCCCCATCGACACCTATGCGCATTCCCCACCATCGCATTTAAGTCTCAACAGAGAGAGAGAGAGAGAGAGAGAGAGAGAGTCGCCATTGTTTAGCTCGGGTGGGTCCGCTCACTCCCAATTTTCCCCTCAAAACGATCCAAATCCATCGGATATACATCCCAAGGGGCCAATCCATGACCGTTGAAAAGACAAACAGTCCCACATCTTGCTTACAAAATTACAATAATGCTACTCCCCTCTGGTCTGTTTCGTCTCCCCTTGATCACCCGTCCCAGTCTTTTACGATCGTTGACCCCTGAGGACAGAGAGAGACAGGAGTTGAATACAGAGTATAGACTAGCACAGAAGAGTAGGTGTGGATCAAGAACCAGGACTGTTTGGACTGTATTGACGGCTTTTGGTGAGGCACAAATAATGATTTAAGTAGACACAGTATTACAAGAAGCTCGAAGAAATATAAATTATGTATTTTTTACGTGTCTTTTTTAAATTAAGTTACATAGAGAAGCCTGAGTAATTATAGGAAGGGAGAAAAGAAGATTGGTAGAGTGAAGTGAATGAGTGAGTTTTGGGAAGCAAAAGATGGACAAAATGATAGTATCTTACAACGCAGGCTTTGAGTGTGAGGGGTTAGGGTCCAAACACCGCCCACGCGCACGCTCTCTTACCCAAAGTAACTGGACCCATCGCCGACCGCAGGTGACCTTGACCTAATCCTAACGCTATCTATAACCAAAAAAAAATAAAAATAAAAAAGAAGCAAAGAAAAAAGTCACAGCATTTACTTCTTCTACATCTTCTGGTCTAAAGTTGCCTCTTTTGAATTTCCTCTCTTAGTCAGCGATTTAATTTGATTGCATTTTCTAAGAAAAGCAAAAATACCCACTAGCATGAAAGTAGGGAGAAGAAAAAACTGGCCTTGATTCAGTCAGCTATATATATATATATATATATATATATATATATATATAAGCCGGAAATTTGATGGTTCGGCTGAATCTGCTTGAGAGAGTTGAAATTTGAAATTAAGAATCAAATTGAGTTTGACTTGGTTTAAATGTCGGTTTGTTTAATAAATGAGTCTAAGATTTAATATTAGTATCATTTATTAATGAACTAAACTCAAGTCAATTTTACTGTTATCGAGTCAAGCTTCTGAACGTTTAACGAATTATGTCATTTAATTTTATAATATTAATAAAATAATTAAAATTAAAAATTTTATTATCATACATAAAATAAAAGAATAAAATATGTTTATTTAAATAAAATTAAATAATTAAAAATAAATATTTAATTTAAATATATAAATATAAATATATGTAATATACAATATTAAAAATGAATTCGAAGAAATCATTTTTGTAATATAATAAATGAATTTTTTTTAATTATTATGTAAACAAGTTATCAAACGAATTATTCATGAATTTAACTAAATTAGTCTTTATTTAGGCTCAACTTATTTATTAAACGAATTTAAATTAAATTGTATATCACTTATTTAACTAAACGAATGAGTTCAAGTCGACCTCTTACCAAACCGAGCTACCGAATTTTTAACGAATATATCGACTTGTTTACAACTCTAATTACATATAAGTGTTGTCTAAATAAGCATTTGAAATAAATGACATAACGCTAAATTAGTAATATTATATTAAATTTAAATATAAAATTAAGTGTATTAATACATTAAATGTTTATAACAATATTTTAAATGAAATTAATGATATATTTATCGAATTTTTAACGAGTTTTAAATAAACTATTCACGAGTTTGAATCGAGACGAATCTATCTTTATTTAAAACTTAATTTATTTAAACTAAATTTAATTTTAAATTATATCGTTCATTTAAATAATAAACAAATCAAACTGAACTCTTATTGAACAAATTATTAAATTTTTGACG